>LR738713.1:872959009-872975875 GCA_902687465.1 Secale cereale
TATCGAGCCACCCCCCACGTGTTGAAGTTATCGGGAGTTTATATCGACATGACATACGTACGTACATGGGAAAATAATATTATCGGGGAGGGGGTATATCCACCCCCCCCCCCCACCTCGTGTTGAAGTTATCGGGAGGGGTATATCGACGACGACAAACCCGATAAAACATAAGAAAACGAAGAAGAAATAAAAAGAGGAGAAGAAGAAAGGAATTAATAGAGGAGAAGAAGAATAAAATAGAATATATTCTATTTTCTCTTCTTCTCCACTATTCCATTCTTCTTCTCCTCTTCTTTTTCTTCTTTTTTCTTCTTCTTATATTTATTTCTCCTCGTCTTCCTCTCATCTTCTTCTTTCTTTCCTCTTCTTACTTTCTTCTTTCCTATCCTTCTTTTTCCTTCCTTCTTAATATCACTTAGCAAATTTTGCAACGACAGGGAGGGGGTGCTCCCGTGGTCTAAAATCCGTCTATGCACGATAGAAAATTCTGAAAAAATACATCTATGATCCCTCAACGTCCCCGCCTCTCTCATGAACAAAAAAACATCATATTTCATCCACATTCGTGCATACATCATATATGTGATCATCTATGAAAAAAAACATCATATTCTATAAAAAAATCATTACATATATATAAAAAAACAAGCATATATATATATATATAAAACAAGCATATATATATATATATATATATATATATATATTGCAAAGGGAGGGCGCCGGCGGCCGGACCAAGCTGAGGAGAGGACCGCGCGCGGGGTCGGCGGCGAGGATGGCGTCGGGGCAGGGGCGCGGGCGACGGCGAGGGCGGACCAGAGCGGCACGCGTCGGGGCAGGGGCGCGGGCGACGGCGACGGGGGCGGGCCGGGGCGGCGCGCGTCGGGGCAGGGGCGGGCCAGGGCGGCGCGCGTCGAGGCAGGGGCGCGGGCGACGGCGAGGGCGCGGGCGACCGGGACGACGGGCACGGGCGAGGCGACGGCGGGGGCGGCTAGAGGCGTCGGGGCAGCCTGGCGGCATCGGCGTCGGGGCGGCAAGAGATGGGAATGAAATTTTGCGAAGTGTGAACTTATATAGTAATGCCTTTAGTCCCGGTTAGTGCCACAAACCGGGACTAAAGGTGGACATTAGTCCCGGTTGGTGCCACCAATCGGGACCAAAGGACTTTTTCAGCAGCCCAAAGGGCGGGAAGCGGCGCCGTTGATCCCGGTTGGTGGCACCAAGCGAGACTAAAGGGGGGCATTGGTCCCGGTTGGTGCCACAAACCGGGACCAATTTGTAATGCCCAGTATGAGATTATACCTCCTACGTGTCGAGGCACGACTTAAAGGTATAATCTCATACTAGAATGATCTCAAGTATGGTATCTTTGCACGACTCATGTAAAAATAGGGATGAAATTGCAAAAGAGTAGTTGGCTTACACTCGCCACATCACACAATACATTACATAAGCAAATCATTATCCAAATAACATCACAGTCCGACTACAGATGAAGATCCAAATGAAAGACGCCAAAAAAATATAGCCACAAGGTCCGAATTGCCCCTAGTAGAAGCCACTACTGATCATCGGGATAATGCACATAGTATCGACTACGTCCTTCATCGAACTCCCAGTACAGCTCGGTGCCGTCAGCTGTGTAGTTCACCATAGTACCTGCATCTGGTGTTGGGTAGAATCTGTGAGCCACGGAGGACTCAGCAATCCCGTTCCCGGGTAACAAAACTATCTAAGTCTTGGGTGTGGAACAAGGCTGAAGAAAAATAAAGGTTGCAGCTGCACTAGCACTAGCTTACGTGTTTAGAGCGAGAGGAGAAATGCCACAAGCGTCAAAGCGATCACAAAGTGATCCTATCGAAGCACGTCAAACATAACCCTACCGTGTTCACTTCCCAAACCCCTTCCGGAAAATGACCATCACGGTTACTCACGCTGGTAGAGTGTTATGAACATGGTGTCAAGTTTTCTACAACCGGATGTTAACAAATTCCCATCTGCCACATAACCGCGGGCATGGCTTTGGAAAGTTCAAAACCCTGCAGGGGTGTGCCAACTTAGCCCTTTACAAGCTCACGATCTGCGGAGTCGCAACTCCAAGGTGGGAAGGCCCGGGTATTCTCAGAATCACGTGCTCAAGATATTCCGACTAAGATAAAACTAATCCAGCAAGACCTCCCGGTGTGCCGACACCCTGATAGTAGCCGCGCGTATCTAGTCTCAGGCCACGATCGGATGAGCAGTACGTACAGCAACCGAAGACCCTAGAGAACTAGGTGGCACCGCAAGTGTCTCTAGTTTGGACCAACACTCAAATCGACCACTGGCCCAGGTGGTTGATTAATTAATCCTCGGGTTAATTACTCCCTCGGTAAGTTTTAGTTGTTAGGCAAATGGAGTACCAATGTTGGGCCTTGTTGGAAAAGCTTTAGCGCTCAACGGGTTATCGAGGGGGTCCCATAACCCCAACCGTGTTAGGAACGCATAATCAAGGAACATAACACCGGTTTATACGGTTCCTAGGGTGGCATGAGTGGAACAAATCACCAAGCAAGAGGCTTAGCCTTCCACCCATTACCAATATATAGATGATTTTGTTAAACAGATTATATAGTGTGATATCTCAACAATAACTTCAACATGAAGCAAGAATGTTCAAATCTTCTCCTGTAACTAACAATGCTATAAGAGGGCTGAGCAAAGCTTACGTAGCCAAACAAAGGTTTGCTAGGTAGGGTGGTTAGACAGATTCATGGTTACAATAGGAGGCCGACAAACAAACATGTGCATCGAGGCAATAAGCTAAAGAGCGAGACATCTAGCAATAGGAAAAGATAGTAATGATATCTGGGTCAGGTCATCTTACATGTCGATTCGTCGATGGGATCGTAAGACGGCTCCTCATACTCAACCTCGGTAGGAACCTCGCACTCAGTCTCGGCTTCCGGCTCTACTCAACACAAGAACATAACGAGGCAAAAATCAAACAAGGTGCAATGCACATTCAGCATGATGCAATTATGATTCATTTCATGGCAAGGGATGAAGCACACAAGAACAACACCAAACAACAAGTTTAAATGAGACCGGAATCAACATATAGCAAATCCGGTAAGTCCTCATATGCATATTTTGAAATTGGTCCAGATCTGAACAAACCTTAAGTCAAAGTTGTTCAACAGCAAGTTAACATGCACCATGATGATTTACACGAAATTCTAGTCAAGTTTCATGTAAAGTTTGTTTAATTCGGATCTACGGCCTAGAAGATATGAGCAAAACAAGACAAGCATGGCAACGATGCAAGATGCACTCAAACATCAAGAAAACACTCTCCAAACATGTTAACAAAATGATATTATGATTCTACATGCAAAATCACACAAGTTTCATATAGGGCACGCTCAAAACGGAGCAACGGTCCAACACATACACACGAAACAAGATACAATGCAAAGCTGAAATTAACATCCACATAGCAACTTTGGAGCAAGAAATATATACTGTACATCACACAAACATGATGACAATAAGCATGGACATGACGTAGACATATCCTACAGCAAACAACTCCATTGTAGCAACTCTATAGGAGGCATGGATCAATAGCAACAAGCTACACCATTTTGATCATGTCGTTAAAAACCTGACAGATATAATTTATAGCAACTTGGGAGCAAGAAATAAATAAGCTACATCAACCCATATGAGCAAGTGAGGGCATGGATGGGTAGACAATAACATGTACAACAAGGAATGATCATTCGCCACTCCAAAACAAGCAGGGATTTGACTAGGGCATCAAGCAAACATAGCATCAGGTTATAACAGATTCCAGACTTAGCAGAATTTTCACTAAGTATAAAACAGTTATGTTGGCATGGCATGTTTACAAGCATGTTTAAGTCACCTGAAGGCATATCATGGAAAGTGGTTTGCACCACAGCAAAGACCAATTGATGGAGATTCTAAAACACATGTAGAGCATTTCACAATGAACATTTTGACATATCATTTGCTCCATTTGGATAAACATGAACCAAGTTATCACATCTCAAACATGGCATACAAATAACAAGTTACAACAGTTTATAACAAGTAGCACTCTTTTCACGAAGATTAGGACCTCTAGATTAACTCAAACAAGCATGCCACAATGGAACAAAATGTAGAGCACATCACCATGATCATTTTGATATATCATATGCACAAAACGGATCTACGAGCACAAAGTTACAGGCATGCAAAGAAGGCAACAAAATGTTACAGAACTGGGACTTAGTGTAAAATCACCTCCGTGAAAAGTCAACGGGGGCCGGGACGGACCCCGGACGGAGGGATCCGGGCTGCGGAGGGACATTTGGATGGGTGTGTTGGTGGATCTGATCCACCCTCCTGGTGGATCGCGATCCGAAGCGGACCCGGGTCGGGCGGCGGCGGATCGGGCGCCCGGATCGGAGATGGGGCGGCGCAGTTGGCTGGCGGTGAGGGAGCGGCGTCCGGCGGGGTGAGGCCGGCCGGCCGCGGTGGCGGGTAAGGCGGCGGCCCGCGGCATCGAGCGTGCCGGCGGCGGCGAGGGTGCGGCACGGCGACGGGGTCGCACCGGCGGAAGGCGGCGGTGGCGCTCGGCTTGTCGGCGGCTAAGGGAGCCGAGGCGCGGGACGAAGGCGGATCGGCGGGGCGGACGCACGGGCCGGGGAGGGCCCTACGGGCCGGCGGCGGATTGGTGGGAGAGGACGTCCGGGACGCCACGTGGCGTCCTCTGGTTGGTGCGGCCGTCGGCTGGATGCGTCCGGCGGCGTACGGACGTGTCCGACGCGGCGGGGAGGAGTTTTGCTAGGGTTTGGACGAAAAAATGGACGTGGGGGACTAATTTATAGGCATAGGGAGCTAGGAGACTCCAAATGGGGAGCGGTTTTCGGCCACGCGATCACGATTCGACGACCGAGATGATGGGAAGGGTTGTGCTGGGATAGTGGGCTGTTGTGGAGGGGGTCTTGGGCCTTAAATAAGTGGTTCTTATAGCCCACTAGGTTAACTGTTGGAATACCAAACGAACTCCAAACGCGACAAAACTTGACAAGCGTCCTAAACGTACCAAAACAACAATGCACGACAAGTCTCACGTCATTCCGGGAATGTTACACGGCCACACACGAAAGAAAGACTCTGGGATGCCATGGGCACGTGTGTGAGCATAGGAACTCGAAACGGACAACGGGAAGAGATGAGTGGGACCGGGTGCAAGTGACAACACGAATGCAATGAAATGCACATGACAACATGACATGGATGAAATGCACACACGCACACGACAAAATGAACAAACCCGAAATGAAATAAGAGCCCAGAATGGAATTGATGAAGTCAAAGTTTCATATATTGCCATATTTGGAAAGTGTTACATCTAGGGCATTACAAACTCTCCTCTATACTACGAAAAGATCTCGTCCCGAGATCTAGGACTGGAAGAAGGAAGGATAATCGGAACGAAGGTGATCTTCTCGTTCCCATGTAGCTTCTCGATCGGTATGGTGTGACCACTTAACTTTCAAGAACTTGATTGACTTGTTGCGGGTCTTGCTCTCGGTTTTTTCAAGAATAGCAACGGGGTGCTCACGGTAAGACAAGTCTTGTTGAAGATCAATCTCCTCAAACGGAATGGTGCGTTCAGGTGTCTTGAAGCATTTGCGGAGTTGAGACACGTGAAACACATCATGAACATTTGCAAAGTTGGATGGAAGTTCAAGTTGATAGGCTAGGTCGCCTCTTTTGCCAAGGATCTTGAAAGGGCCCACGTATCTCGGAGCAAGCTTCCCTTTCATACCGAATCTTTGGGTTCCTTTCATAGGAGAAACACGGAGATAGACATGATCCCCAATGTCAAAAGCCAAATCACGATGCTTGCCGTCATAGTAGCTCTTTTGACGCGACTGAGCGGCCTTGAGATTCTCACGTATAACTTTGCACATTTCTTCGGCTTCTGAGATCAAGTCATTGCACCAGTCTCGGACCAGTTGAGAGGGGTACGGCACTTTCTCCCATAGAGAATTTCAAAAGGAACTTTGCCAGCACTTGCTTGGAAACTGTTGTTGTAAGAGAACTCGGCAAACGGGAGACAATCTTCCCACTTCATGCCAAAAGAGATGACACAAGCTCTCAGCATGTCTTCGAGGATCTGGTTCGCTCTTTCGAGTTGACCACTAGTTTGAGGGTGAAACGCAGTGCTGAAACGGATCTTAGTGCCCATGGCTGACTGGAAGGAGTCCCAGAACTTGGATGTGAACAAACTTCCACGGTCTGAGGAGATAACTTGAGGAATGCCATGTAACGACACAATTCTGGAAGTGTACAACTCTGCCAGCTGAGCTGCATTGATGGATTCTTTGACTGGAAGGAAGTGAGCTACTTTGGTTAGCTTGTCAATCACAACAAAGATAGCATCATTCCCCTTCTTGGACTTAGGAAACTCAGTGACGAAATCCATTTCAATGTGGTTGAATTTCCACTCGGGAATAGGAAGAGGTTGGAGGAGACCGGCTGGACGTTGATGCTCTGCCTTCACTCTTCTGCAGACATCACATTCATTCACGAATTGGGCAATCTCCCTTTTCATGCGAGTCCACCAGTAAGATTGCTTGAGGTCTTGGTACATCTTGGAACTTCCGGGATGAATCGAGAGGAGGGAGTCATGTGATTCGTTCATTATGAGATTTCTGAGATCACCCTTGGGAACCACAAGTCTGTCCTAAAAGAACAAGGTGTCTTTCTCATCAACGCGATAGCACTTGTATTTGGGAGTACCCTTTGCAATACCATGTTTCACTTTCTGCACCATAGCATCACTGAGCTGCGCCTCACGGATCAGATCTTCCAAGGTAGGAGCAACTTGAAGATTTGCAAGAAATCCTTGCGGAACAACTTGGAGGTTGAGCTTCCTGAATGCTTCACAAAGCTCAGGCTGAAACGGCTTGATAAGGAGACTGTTGCAATATGCCTTTCTGCTCAAGGCATCTGCAATGACATTGGCCTTGCCAGGTATATATTCGATGTTTGGATCATACTCTTGGATCATTTCAACCCAACGAGTCTGGCGAAGGTTCAAGTTCGGCTGTGTGAAGATGTACTTCAAGCTCTTGTGATCGGTGAAGATGTCCACTTTTCTGCCCAACAGAAGGTGTCTCCACGTGATCAAGGCGTGTACCACTGTTGCTAGCTCGAGATCATGTGTGGGGTAGTTCTTCTCATCTGGCTTTATTTGACGAGAAGTGTATGCCACAATTTTCTTGTCTTGCATTAGAACACCACCAAGTCCTTGAAGAGAAGCATCACAGAATACTTCGTAGGGCTTGGACTCATCCGGAGGAGTAAGAACCGGAGCAGAGATGAGCTTTTCTTTGAGTATTTTGAATGCCACATCACAATCCGGTGACCAGTTGCACTTGAAATTCTTATGCAGCAAGTTTGAGAGAGGCTTGGCAATCTTGGAGAAGTTCTCAACGAACCTTCTGCAATAGCTAGCAAGACCAAGAAAGCTTCGGAGTTGCTTGATGTTCTGCGGGGGTTCCCAGTTGACAATCGGTTCAACTTTATCGGGGTTGACAGAAATACCCTCAGCAGAGATGATATGGCCAAGATACAAGACCTTATCTAGCTAGAATTCGCATTTAGAGAATTTCGCATAGAACTTGTGTTCACGGAGTCTGTCGAGAACCAAACAGAGGTGCTTGGCATGGTCTTCTTCATTCTTGGAGAATACCAAGATGTCATCCAGATAGACGAGAACAAATTCATTGGTGTAGGGGTTGAATATGTAGTGCATCATCCTCGAGAAGGTGGGTGGAGCATTTGGGAGGCCAAAAGACATGACTGTGTATTCATAGGATCCGTAGCTTGTTCTGAATGCAGTCTTGTGAATATCTTCTTCACGGATACGGATCTGGTGATAACCCATCCGGAAATCGAGCTTTGAGAACACTTTTGCTCCTTTAAGCTGCTAGAACAATTCATTGATGTTGGGAAGCGGATACTTGTTCTTTATTGTCTTCTTGTTCAATGGCCGGTAATCAACGCAAAGGCGCACCGTGCCATCCTTCTTCTTGACAAATAGAACACCACAGCCCCAAGGAGAAGTGCTAGGCCTGATTAGACCCATACGCTGTTGCTCATCGTGTTGTTTCTTCAGCTCCTTCAACTCATCAGGGGAGAGCTTGTACGGACGCCGGCATGCTGGCTCGGTACCGGGCTCGAGTTCAATGACGAATTCAACTTGACGATGCGGAGGCATGCCTGGAAGCTCTTCAGGGAAAACATCTTCATATTCATTGACCACCGGAATTTGAGAGATGGCATTAATCTCACCCTTGTCATTGAGAGAGAATAGCCTGATTGTGTTATCTCGAGAGGCAAAGATAATCACGTGTTCGTTAGGATGAGTAATCTTGACTTCCTTATTTGCACAATCAATGTGAGCATCATGCTGGGAAAGCCAATCCATCCCAAGAATAAGATCAATGTCGGAGTTGCCGAGAACAATCGGAGAAGCCAGAAAGCGGTATTCACCCATGCAAATAGATACGTTCGGAACATGCACCCGAGAGGACATTTGCAATACAGGAGAAATAATGTTCAAAGGCTTTGGCAACACTTGAGTGACGAATTCATGCTTGGCAACAAATGGTCTTGAAATGAAAGAAAGCGTTGCACCCGAATCAAACAATACTTTTGCAGGAATAGAGTTAACTGGAAGATTACCAAGTATCACATCTGAAGAATTCTCTGCTTGAGCTACATTCATCAGATTCACTCTTGCAACCTTTGGATTGTGCTTGACAATAGCAGTACTGACAGGTGGAGGAGGCGGAAGGCGCCTTAGGTTGGGGCACTTGTAAGCATAGTGACCCTTCTGTCAACACTTGTTGCAAATCACTTCTGAGAGAGGACGGTGATAAGGAGCACTTGACTTCGAAGCTTGAAAGTGATTCTTTGACTGATTGCTTGGGTTGGGTGGGTGAGAGAAGCCACGGCCACCAGAATGTTTGTTGTTGTTGTTGGAAGGCCGGATCACTGGAGGAGGTGGAAACCAAAACTTCTGTTGCTTTGCAACCACTTGGGAAGAAGAGAAGGAGTGAACAGCATCTCTGATCCTCTTTTTGGAAGCTTCCATCTTGAGTTGGGATGCCTCTTGCTTAAGTGCCATGTTACAGAATTGATCAAATTCCTTGTTCGAGCTAGTTGGAGTTCATCCTTCAGACCACCACGGAACTGATAAATCTTGCTCTTGGCATCTGGGATGTCTTGCTTGGCATAGCGGGCAAGTTTCTGGAACTTGACATTGTATTGATAAACGGACATGGAGCCTTGCTTCAGGTTGCCGAATTGCTCACGCATACCTTCAATGACACTTGTTGGAATGTGGTGGGAGCGGAAATCCTTGCAGAAGTCAGGCCACGAGATTTCACGACCCTCTCTCGAATCTTTGTACTGTTGCCACCAATAAACGGCTTGGTCCTTGAGTTGGAAGGCGGCAAACTTCACATAGTCCTCAGGTCTCACGTTACTGCATTCAAAGTGCTTCTTGATGTTTGTTATCCTGTCTTCAGCATCTAGAGGGTCCACACAGTAACTGAATGCCTTTGGTTGGTTTGCTAGGAATTGGTTGAGAGTAGCAAAGTGAGGTTGGTTGAACAAATTGCCTTGGCCTTGGTTCCCATGACCACCTTGATTTGCTTGAAAGTTCTGCATCATTTGCATAAGCATCTGGGTGTTCTGGTTCGTCGCTTGCATAATTGCTCTCCAAACCTCAGACGGAGGAGGAGGGGAAGGAGGACGATCAGGAACTTTTTCACCCTCTGGGTTAGCGTTGGGAACCCTTTTAGGAGCCATCCTAAATGAGATGACAACTATTAGCCATTGATTGAGAAAAAAATATAAGCTGAATCAACGGCTAAAAATTGCAACATAAGTCTTCACAATAACATTCGAACAAGACAAATAATGTAATCCACATTTTAAAGATACAATAATCTTCATGAGAGGCCACTTGGGAGAACAAAAGGTAAATAAAAATAACAAGGAACAGATAGAACAAATACAAGATAGAAGCTTCGTTCGACATATTCATGTTGAAATCTTATGGAACGTGTTACAAAAGGGTTTTGCAATCCCCGGATCAGCACAGCCAAGGACCCTTTAAGATGCAACTCCCGATCGGAACAACGCCCATAAAACTACTTCACTCAATGTAGAACCCTGAACTCCATATCATGCATTCGTTGGAAGAATGCCTACGAACTACTAGATGAACCCACCTCTTAATTTCCGAAAGTTTCCAGTTATGCAATCAGGTGTTGGGGATACAGGGGAAGCATCATGCACTCAAGTCTAATCCTACATCCAGCTGTATCCAGCCTTCAACACATAACCAGTTATTTACGGAAACCGTTTACCTCGGACCTTCGAAACGCATCTACTATACAAGCTATGGCAATACTCCCGAACTACCTCCCAGTACTGGGTGATGTCGGGGTTATCTAGCCACTAACCGCATAGGAGAGTTTTCGATGTCGGTCGTCTTAAGTATTCCAGAACTGCTGCGATATATTTGTGACGACAACACCTCGGAGCTCAAATCCCCGGGACACTGCCACAACCCCTAAATGACAGGAGGCATCGAGAACAATGTTCTCGTCACAAAGAAATCAGAACAATCCAAACAATACTCACGTGATCCTAAAAAAAATTTGGTGAATTTTTGAGAGTAGAAGAGACAAGTAATCGTCAGGAGTCCTCACCAGAGTGAAAAGGGATGAGGAGCAAAAGAAATCCTACTCTCTGATATATATATATATATATATATATATATATAGGACTCAAAACATTTTCAAGTGTGTGCCTAGACTCAACTGTCAATGATTCGATCAATCAGTGGGGGCTTCTAGGTCAGAGAAGGCTGTGAATACCAACTTGTAATGCCCAGTATGAGGTTATACCTCCTACGTGTCGAGGCACAACTTAAAGGTATAAGCTCATACTAGAATGATGTCAAGTATGGTATCTTTGCACGACTCATGTAAAAATAGGGATGAAATTGCAAAAGAGTAGTTGGCTTACACTCGCCACGTCACACAATACATTACCTAAGCAAATCATCATCCAAATAACATCACAGTCCGACTACGGACGAAAGATACCAAAAAAATATAGCCACAAGGTCCGAATCGCCCCTAGTAGAAGCCACTACTGATCATCGGGATAGTTCACATAGTATCGACTACATTCTTCACCGAATTCCCAGTATAGCTTGGTGCCGTCACCCGTGTAGTTCACCATAGTACCTGCATCTGGTGTTGTGTAGAATCTGTGAGCCACGGAGGACTCAGCAATCCCGTTCGCGGGTAACAAAACTATCTAAGCCTTGGGTGCGGAACAAGGCTGAAGAAAAATAAAGGTTGCAGCAGCACTAGAACTAGCTTACGTGTTTAGAGCGAGAAGAGAAGTGCCACGAGCGTCAAAGAGATCACGAAGTGATCCTATCAGCACGTCAAACATAACCCCACCGTGTTCACTTCCCGAACCCCTTCCGGAAAATGACCATCACGGTTACTCACGCTGGTAGTGTGTTATGAACATGGTGTCAAGTTTTCTACAACCGGATATTAACAAATTCCCATCTGCCACATAACCGCGGGCATGGCTTTCGAAAGTTCAAAACCCTGCAGGGGTGTCCCAACTTAGCCCATTACAAGCTCACGATCTACGGAGTCGCAACTCCAAGGTGGGAAAGCCCAAGTATTCTCGGAATCCCGTGCTCAAGATATTCCGACTAAGGTAAAATTAATCCAGGAAGACCTCCCGGCGTGCCGACACCCTGATAGTAGCCTCGCGTATCTAGTCTCAGGCCACGACCGGATGAGCAGTACGTAGAGCAACCGAAGACCCCAACGAACTGGGTGGCACCGCAAGTGCCTCTAGTTTGGACCAACACTCAAATCGAGCACTGGCCCAGGAGGTTGATTAATTAATCCTCGGGTTAATTACTCCCTAGGAAATTTTTAGTTGTTAGGCAAATGGAGTACCAATGTTGGGCCTTGCTGGATAAGCTTTAGCGCTAAGCGGGTTATCGAGGGGGTCCCATAACCCCAACCGTGTTAGGAACGCATAATCAAGGAACATAACACCGGTTTATACGGTTCCTAGGGTGGCATGAGTGGAACAAATCACCAAGCAAGAGGCTTAGCCTTCTACCCATTACCAATATATAGATGATTTAGTTAAATAGATTATATAGTGTGATATCCCAACAATAACTTCAACATGAAGCAAGAATCTTCAAATCTTCTCCTGCAACTAACAATGCTATAAGAGGGCTGAGCGAAGCTTACGTAGCCAAACAAAGGTTTGCTAGGTAGGGTGGTTAGACAGATTCATTGTTACAATAGGAGGCGGACAAAAAAACATGGGCATCGAGGCAATAAGCTAAAGAGCGAGACATCTAGCAATAGGCAAAGATAGTAATGATATCTGGGTCAGGTCATCTTGCATGTCGAGTCGTCGATGGGATCATAAGACGGCTCCTCGTACTCAACCGCGGTAGGAACCTCGCACTCGGTCTCAGCTTCCGTCTCTACTTAACACAAGAACACAACGAGGCAAAAATCAAACAAGGTGCAATGCACATTCAACATGATGCAAGTATGATGCATTTCATGGCAAGGGATGAAGCACACAAGAACAACACCAAACAACAAGTTTAAATGAGGCCGGAATCAACATATAGCAAATCCGGTAAGTCCTCATATGCATATTTTGAAATTGGTCCAGATCTGAATAAACCTTAAGTTAAAGTTGTTCAACAGCAAGTTAACATGCACCATGATGATCTACACGACATTCTAGTCAAGTTTCATGTAAAGTTTGTTTAATTCGGAGCTACGGTCAAGAAGATATGAGCAAAACAAGACAAGCATGGCAACGGTGCAAGATGCACGCAAACATCAAGCAAACACACTCCAAACATGTTAACAACATGATATTATGATTCTACATGCAAAATCACACAAGTTTCATATAGGGCACGCTCAAAACTGAGCAACGGTTCAACACATACATACGAAACAAGATAGAATGCAAAGCTGAAATTAACAGCCACATAGCAACTTTGGAGCAAGAAATATATACTCTACAACACAGAAACATGATGACAATAAGCGTGGACATCAAGAAGACATATCCTACAGAAAAGAACTCATTGGAGCAACTCCATAGGAGGCATGGATCAATAGCAACACGCTACACCATTTTGATCATGTCGTTAAAAACCTGACAGATATAATTTATAGCAACTTGGGAGCAAGAAATAGATAAGCTACAGCAACCCATATGAGCAAGTGAGGGCATGGATGGGTAGACAATAACATGTACAACAAGGAGTGATCATTGGCCACTCCAAAACAAGCATGGATTTGACTAGGGCATCAAGCAAACATAGCATCAGGTTATAACAGATTCCAGACTTAGCAGAATTTTCACTAAGTATAAAACAGTTATGTTGGCATGGCATGTTTGCAAGAATGTTTAAGTCACCTCAAGTAATATCATGGAAATTGGTTTGCACCATATCAAAGACCAATTGATGGAGATTCTAAAACACATTGACATGTGACATGGAGACAAACACATCAATAACAACGAGCACTTCAAATCAGCATTTCATAACAAGTTTCACCACTTAACAGCCACATGCACTTTTGCAACAGAGATTAACATGGCAATATGAACCCTAACATAAATGCTACACCAACCATCATGTAGAGCATTTCACAATGAACATTTTGACATATCATTTGCTCCATTTGGATAAACATGCACCAAGTTATCACATCTCAAACATGGCATAAAAATAACAAGTAACTGCAGTTTATAACAAGTAGCACTCTTGTCACGAAGATTAGGACCTCTAGATGAACTCAAACAAGCATCCACAATGGAACAAAATGTAGAGCACATCACCACGATCATTTTGATATATCATATGCACAAAACGGATCTACGAGCACAAAGTTACAGGCATGAAAAGGAGGCAACAAAATGTTACAGAACTGGGACTTAGTGAAAAATCACCTCCGCGAAAAGTGAACGCGGGACGGGACGGACCCGGGACGGAGGGATCCGGGATGAGGAGGGACGTTTGGATGGGTTTGTTGGTGGATCTGATCTACCCTCCTGGTGGATCTGGATCCGAAGTGGACCCGGGTCGGGCGACGGCGGATCGGGCGCCCGGATCGGAGATGGGGCAGCGTGCTTGGCCGGCGGTGAGGGAGCGGCGTCCGGCGGGGCGAGGCCGGCCGGCAGTCGCGGCGGCGGAGAAGCCCGCGGGGCGAGGCGGCGGCGGCCGGCCGCGGTGGCGGGCGAGGCGACGGCCCGCGGCGGCGAGGGTGCGGCCCGGCGACGGGGTCTCACCGGCAGAAGGCGGCGGTGGCGCTCGGCTCGCCGGCGGCGAAGGGAGCCGGGGCGCGGGACGAAGGCGGATCGGTGGGGCGGACGCACGGGCCAGGGAGGGCCCTGCCTGGGCCCTTCGGGCCGGCGACGGATCGGTGGGAGAGGCTGGCTGGGACGCCACGTGGCGGCCTCTGGTTGGTGCGGCCATCGGCTGGATGAGTCCGGCGGCGTACGGACGTGTCCGGCGCGGCGGGGAGGAGTTTTGCTAGGGTTTGGACGAAAAATGGACGTTGGGGACTAATTTATAGGCATAGGGAGCTAGGAGACTCCAAATGGGGAGCGGTTTTCGGCCACGCGATCACGATTCGACAACCGAGATGATGGGAAGGGTTGTGCTGGGTTAGTGGGCTGTTGTGGAGGGGGTCTTGGGCCTTAAAGAAGAGGTTCTTATAGCACACTAGGTTAACCGTTGGAGTACCAAACGAACTCATAACGCGACGAAACTTGACAGGCGGCCGACACGTACCAAAACAACAACGCACGACTAGTCTCACGTCATTCCGGGAACGTTACACGGCCACACACGAAAGAAAGACTCGGGGATGCCACGGGCACGTGTGTGAGCGTCGGAACTCGAAACGGACAACGGGAAGAGACGAGTGGGACCGGGTGCAAGTGACAACACGAATGCAATGCAATGCACATGACAACATGACATGGATGAAATGCACACATGCACACGACAAAACGAAGAAACCCGAAATGAAAGAAGAGCCCATAATGGAATTGATAAAGTCAAAGTTTCATATATTGCCATATTTGGAAAGTCTTTCATGTGGGGCATTACACAATCCCCCCCTGTAGTCCCGGTTGGTGCCACCAACCGGGACCAATGGCCTTGCGCTCGCGCTGTGGTGGGAGTTTAGTCCCACCTCGCTAGTTGAGAGCGGCCAGCACCCGTTTATAAGCTGCGTTGCCTCTTTCCTCTCGAACTCCTCTGAAATGCAGGCTTACGGGCCTAATTGGACAATGCAATGCCTGTGGGCCTACTGGGCCTGCTGCGGGCTGCTAGGCTTCTCGCCCCTCGTTGGTTACCCCAAGTGGAAGGTTCGAGATGCAGTGTAGCAGAAGATTTCCCTTGGCAATACCAAGGATCGATTCCCCTGAGACTCCCAGTTTCAACAAGAAGGTGTCAACTGCTAACGGCGCCAGATATTAGCAATCAACGTGGACTTGCACACAGATACAAATAACTTTGCTCCCAACGAGTACAGAGAGGTTATCAATCCCTCCGGCCTTGTAGTTTACAAAGGATCAAACGCAAGTGATAATAGTGATACGTATAATTGCAATAGTAAGTAAATAGCGGAAAAGTAAATAGCGGATGTGATCAATGATGGTAATATGGACCGGAGTCTCATGATGTTCACTAGTGATGTCTCTCTCCCAAAAGACGATAAACCAGCTATGTGAGGTAAACGAATTACAGCTGGGCAATTGACAGGACCATGTGCGCAAACCAATGCTGACTACATTGCAAGAAAGGTAGAGGTTCAAAGCATGGGCGGTACGCCAAAGTAAGTAGACCGAAATCCATCAATATCTACTACTAATCATCCACCTTGAGATATCTATCCAGAACATCTCGCTGGTATTAAGTTGCGAGCCCCACCCATAGTGTAAACTCAAAGCAACAGACAACTGCATTAAAAGAACTTTGCGTAAAGTAAACAGTCCTTGCACCCGCGGGCACAAGCACCGTTGTTTTTCCCCTTGTGGCAACAGCACATCCCCTAGACTCATGTTTCTGTCACTCAAGCTAGTCATCGAGGGGCATGAACCCACAATCAAGCATAACGTTCCCTCTTGGAGTCACTACCTACTACTTCGCCAAAGCAATAAATAACAACGGAGAACATGCAAGAATTACTTACGAACATAAATATAAAAGAGGTGAATCAAATATATTACTCAAGCACAATCTGAACATAATCTCATAATCCATCGGATCCCAGCAAACTCATCATAGCAACAACATAAGGATTACATATGTGCCTCGATCATGTAGGGCAGCTCACGAGGACTAATTAGTGAAGCACAAGAACGGGAGGAGAACATCACATAGCTACTGGTCATGGACCCATGGTCCAAGGGAGACTACTCATAACTCATCCGGGAGGCGTCCATGGTGGAGGAGAAGCTCCCGGTGGTGATCCTCCCCTCCGGCAGGGTGCCGGGAAGAGTTCTCCTGGTGCTCTCGATCTTGGAAGCGGCGGCGGCGTCAGAACAGAGACGAGATCGCGAAAAAGAGTTCCTGTTTCGAGGGTTTCTCGAGATGCTTTAAATATATGCCAAAGGGGGGCATCGGAGGAGCCTTGGGGGGCCCAGGCGCCCCCCCGGCGCGGCCCGGGGGGGCGCGCCGCC
>LR738713.1:872982479-873034425 GCA_902687465.1 Secale cereale
CCCCCCCCCCCCCCCCCCCGCCGAAAACAGATCCGCTGTGTGTCTCTAACATCTCTGTCCAAGGTTTATTTTCTCATACAATTTTTCAGAATTTGTTTTCCTGATGTATTATACCTAATTTCATTTGATTTTATGCCATGATCTGATCGTGTTGTGCCTGAGTCCAGCTAATTGGGTGTTTCTTCATTGCAAATTAGGTCTTATTTTTCCTTTGGGGATTCTTCTCACATTGCGATATTTGTACACTTCTTTGGACATTGGGTTGGAGCACAACTATGCGCACTAGCTAAGCAACATTCTGCTGGTTGTCATTATCATTGTTGGTTAATCATCTTCTGCTGAGTGCAAAGGTTGTGTCTGGACGGATGCTATCTCCAGGCAGGTTAGCTAAGTGTCATCTCGCCAAAAAAGAATAAATCTTCGATCCGTTCCGCAAAACACACACACACTATCCCTAAAAACACGAAGACGCAATTTCCTTGCCATAGACCGATACACGTGTGATGTGCATGGTTAAATCAAGCTAGCATGTATGTGCGTGTAGTATACATATGGCTGGAAGAACTCTGCTGATCAATGACTGCGAGCATTCTCTCAATGGAATGATAGAGCTTGCACCAATGATTGAAGTTGTTTGCATGCTATCTGCGTGGCAGTGTGGTTACATTAGAAATTTTGAAGTATGTTGTTTTCAGTATCAGTACAATGGATACTCGATCATGCGAGTGCTCAGCCAACCAGAGGTTTGTTTGATTTCACCAGTGTCGGGGGAAACTGTCCGCCACGAACACCTATGGGACCGGAGCCCCTTCTACGTTGCGGTAAGGGAGCGGAGGGAGCACGAAGAGCAGATCGAGGAGAGCACGCGGGCAGTTTACCCAGGTTCGGGCCGCGCGGACGCGTAAAACCCTACTCCTGCTTGGATTGTATTGAGTTCTTGAGCTCGGAGCTTGAAAAGCTAGCTACACCGAGCAAGAGAGCTGTCTAGGTTCCGAACCCTTTCTACGTTGTGCATGGGCCTCCTTTTATAGCCCAAGGGGTCACCGACAGGTGTCAACGTAGAGGAGGGCAAAAATGTAAATGTGGTGGTAGTTGTAACAGTGCGGGAATAGTGCGTGAACAGTGGTCTTCACCTACTTTGACAGTGGGGGACAAAGGCATTAAATGCCCGTCACCATCGACCCTAAAAGTGTCCGCCCGTGCTTCTCCGTTCGACATGGCGGTAGCCTCGTCACCGTGGCTTGCCACCGTGTGCCCCAGGCTGCACAGCCGTCCGCCACGCGTCCCTGGAAGGGCCCCAGGGCGACGCGTGGGCAGATGAGCTGGAGCGCGGACACACAACATGAGTTCTCCCCGGCAAGCACCTTGCCGGGGCCTTGACCTTGCCGGGCCCGGAAGCTTGTCGCTTCCCGGGCCCAGCCGGGGCGCATGATGCGCCGAGGCGCTTCTTGAGGTGCGCATTCCTTGGTCTTCCTGGCAAGCTCCTCTTGCCAGGGCCTTGTGCTAAAGTGACAGTCTTGAGCCTGGTACGGCCTTCCCGGCAAGCTCCTCTTGCCGGGGCTTTGATCTTCTAACTTGTATACTTTGTTCTTGAATGGCTTAATAAGGACCGGAAAGGGTTTCCGGCAAGCACGTGGTAAACCCCGCCGCGGGAAGCTGCTACTGCCCGTGCACAAGTTGTGGTACTAAGGTACCCCTACCTTAGTACACCGACAGGAGCCCCCGGGCCTGGGCCACACACGGTGCCGAGCGCTGTTGGGCCAGGCCCAAAACAGTGCACGGACACACGCGGCCCACGGCAAGCCGTAGATTCCTTTCCGCATCCGCCGCGCCCCTCCCTAACGGCACGCGTCGATTGCGGCGTCGTGGGAGAGATCGTGGCCTCGTTCTTTAATGGGAAATGCGGAGCGTCCCCCACTCCCCCCTTAAAAGCAGAGGAAGCAGGGGCAGTTTCCCTCCTTCGTCTTCATTGCGTCTTCAACCTCCAGAAATCCCCCGCTGCTCGTTGCCCCCACCCCTCCTCCGCCGTCTCCCGCATCCGCGGCGCCGTCGAGCTCCCCGCCTCTTCCATCGCCGCCTCCGCCATGGCTCCGAAGAGCGAGAAGGCGAAAGCGGACAAGGCCAAGAGGGAGAAACCCGAGCAGGCGGCGAAGCTTGCCGCCCTGCGGAAGAGGAACGTGGTCTTCGCGCCGAGGCTCAGCGCGAAGGAGCTGCAGAACAAGTACTACCTCTTCTGGTCCGGGGAGACCAAGGCTCATCCCCGTACCAGAGCCTTCCCCGCCGTCGCCAAAGATCTGTTTCCCGGCGGGTATTTCTTCTTTGCTGTCTTCTTCCACTGCGGATTGTGCCCTCCGTACTCGGAGTTTTTCTGTGACATTATGAACACATACGGCCTCCACCTCCTAGACTTCACCCCCAACGCCATCCTTACGATGGCGGTTTTCGCACATTTGTGCAAAAACTATGTAGGGATCCATCCAAACGTAGCACTCTTTCGCCATTTCTTTATGCCTAGAGTAGAGGCTGGCGCTCCCCTCTCCGGCGGTATCTCCTGGATCTTTCGGTTGAACAAGAAGGACTCATACCTGAAGGGAGAACTCCGCGGCAAGTGGGAAGAGTGGCGCGCAGATTGGTGCTGGGTAGTAGAGGACCATCCGGAGCCCTTCACTGCGCCGCGCACGACAGCCATAGTGGGCGGCAGAGACTGGAGCGAATTGGCCCCGGAGGACGGCAATCTCAATATTGCCCTCATCAGGATACTTCGTCTCCGGGTAGCTAAACTGACCATCGGAGAGGTAGGGGCAGATTTCCTCCGCCGCCGCATTGCCCCTTTACAGGAGAGAAAGAGGCCAGCATGGGAATTTGGCAACGCGGCGGATATGATGAGGCTGCGCCCTGGGTTGAACTTCAACTTCACTGCCTTGGAGCTGAAGGGGATGATCCGGGAGCTCTTCAAGCATGACCCGGCCCACCCAGAATGGTTTAGATCTCCCCGGGGAGTGGTGCCGCTGTGCAACAGCACTGCCCGGGACTCCTTACGCGCGATGATGCCCGCATGCGATTCCCACGGCGTCGACCCCACCTGGATAGAGTCTCCGCCGGATGCAATACTGAGTTTCTTCGACAACTTGGTCGAGGTGCCCAAGAACCCCGAGGAGAACAGGGGCCTTACCCGGGCCACTACGGACCGAGACCTAGCTTATATTGCTTCCCGGATGGAAGAAGCCGCCGCAGCCGCAGCGGCGGGAGATTTCGGGTTCACCGTCGACGAGGCGCAGGCCGCGGACGAGGCGTGCCAAGCAGAGGAGGCAGAGATCCGCAGGCTGCTCAAGCTTCCGCCCGACGAGTTTGCCGGGGTTCCTTCCCTGAGGCATGCCGGGATTCCCGGGATTGTGAGCGAGGCCGCCGCAGGAGGCGAGGTTGCCGGAGGGAGAAGAGCTGCCGGAGGGAGCAGAGCCGCCGGAGGGAGCGGAGCCGCCGGAGGGAGCGGGGCCGCAGGGAAATGTGCTGGACCCAGCGGGCCTGCCGGGGAGGAGGAGGAGGACGTCGAGGCCGATGAAGACACCGGCGGATCCCTGGGGCTTGACGACGACGCCTCCTCGTCCTCGGAGAACTCCCCGCCTCCGGCAAGTCCCACGCAAGCGCCGGGGAAACGCCTCCGCAAGGCGGCTACAGCGACGAGGACGGAGGCGCCTCGACAGCAGCCTGCTCGCCGGGCGGCGCGCGCCACCAGAGCGAGCCAAGCCGCGACGGAGGCGCCCCGCGCACCAGCGCCAAGCGGAGGGGGATCCTCTCGGAGCGGAACGGCCGTTTCGCCTGCTTCTCGGGCCTCGGCGTCAACGGAGGCGGGGTCTTCGCAGCCCCCAGCCCCGGAGACCGCCAAGCGCCCGAGGGAGCCTTCTCCTCCTGCTCCTCGCGCGGGAGCACCTCAGGTGGAGTTCGATTTCTCCGCCCTCAGCTCCGACGACGACGAGGAAGAGGAGTAAGTATTTGTAATTTGTAACTTCTTCGATTCTGTCTTGATTCTTTCGTTGATGATTCTGATCTTGTTCTTGCTTTGCTTTCAGGTCCCTGGCCCAGCGGATGGCGAAGCGGGCCAAGATCCCCGTGGTTGAGGTCGAGGACGACTCGCCCGTCGCGGCGACAGGGGACGCGCCGGCGACGAACTTGCCGGATCAACCCGCTGCCCCGAGGAGCAGCCCCCAGCGCACCCCCCAGCGTAAGTCTGGTCTTGAGCTTTCCGCTCGCCGGGCGCGCTTGAGGTTTTTGCTTGTGCTAATATCTTGCTGCCTTGTTTGTCCTGTGCAGAAGTGGAGCCGCAGCCGCAGGAGCAACCGAAGGTCACCCCCGAGGAGCTGCGTGTTCCACCCTCCCCGCCAAGGGCGAACTCCTCGGCGAGGGAGGAAGCTCCGCCAAGGACGGGCGCCCCGCCAAGGGCGGGTAGCCCGACAAGGATGGCCACCCCGCCAAGGGAGGGCACGGGCGGCCCTCCGCCAGCCGGGCCCACTACTCCACCGCCAAGGGAGGACTCCCCGGCGAGGGAGCCTGTCGTCGATGAAGTTCGTGAAGGTGAGTCTTGTAGCTTTATCTTCTTGAACTTGTCTTTTTGGATATTTGCTTGATCTTTTCTTTTCTTTTTCTTCTGCTAGATCCTCCTGCGCCGGAGCAGATGGAGACCGAGGCCACCGGCGAGGAGGGCGCGCAAGGCGACGGCGGCAACGCCACTGCCGCTGAGGGCATGGCGGGAGCCGACGAGCCTGCCGCTGAGGAGACCGCCCCGGCCGCAGACGCCGCGACTGGGGAGGGGGACGGCGACCACGCTGCTGGCCCGGAGGCAGCAGGAGCGTCAAGCGCTGCACCGGCCGCCGACCCCTCCCCCGCCAAGGAGCAGCCAGCCGTCTACCTTGAGGCCCCCAATGGAGTCTTCATACAGGTCCCGTGGGGTTCCTCGTCGCGAGCCCCCGTGGAGGGAGAGACCTACGACGGAGAGGTCCTCGCCTCCGCGGGGTTGAAGATTGTTGAGGCGCCCGGCGGGAGCGACGAGCCCGAAGAGGAGAAGCTGCTTCGCCGGCTCCTGGCCCTTTATCGGGCCAGGCAGGCGAAGCTGGACTCCCGAGAAGCTCTTGCCGCCAAGGCTGGAGTGGACTTGGAGAAGCGGGCCGCGGAACTTCGCGCCGCCAACCAGGCCGCCCTCCGCAACTTGGCGGAGGAGTGGGAAGAACTCGCCGGGGAGCAGCAAGTCTTCCTCCTGGAGAAGGCGGAGGCAGAAGAGCGGCAACGGCTGGCCGCCGAGGAGCTGTCTCGGCGGGAGGGGGTGCTCAACCAGCGGAAGGTTGAGCTCGACGCCCATGACGACGAGCTCACCGCCCGGGAGCAGGCCATGAAGGAGGCAAAGGAAGCCGCAGCCGCCGCGGAAACCGCCAAGAGGGAACTGGAACTCAAAGTTGAGCAGCTAGAGCGGTACCTGAAGGCGAGCGAGGACAGGGTCACCGCGCTCAATGTAGAGCGGGAGAAGGACGCCCACACCAACTCTGACCTTCAGGTACGCCTCTCCAAGAAGGGCGACGAGCTTACTGCCGCCAAAGATTCAATCGCTGACTTGGAGTTGAAGGTCTCCACTTTGACTGATTCACTTGACGCTGCCCGGGATCGTGAAACGAAGCTGAAGGACGAGCTCCGCAAGGAACGAGGCCTAGTGGAGAGCGCCGCCACTTCAGCGAACAACTTCAGCCGGGCTGTGGAGCAGTGGACCGACGACCTGGTCGCTTCTGCTGCCAACATCGACAAGGAGCTGATGGCGCTGAGGGTGGAGCACCTCGTGTACTCTCCGGCCCAGAATCTCCCCCACAGCGCCAAGTTAAGTCTTTTCTTCAGGGGAGTCGCGCCGGCGCTTGCACGTCTGCAGGAGAAACTCCCCACGCAGCTGGCCGAGGAGTCGCGTCAGCTCTGCGCGGGCACATTGGAGCGCGTCTTGACGAAGATAGTCTACCGCAACCCTGGCATCAATCTCGTCAACGTCCTCCGCAGCTTGCCGGACGACGCAGATCTGGAGGCGCTGAAGGCGCAGGTCGCCCATATCATCGCCAAGGTGAACAAGATCTCCAGGCATGAAGGCGACCGCGTAGATTAGGCCTCTTTCTTTCTGTTTCCTTTGCTCCTGCAAAGTGTGTTATGAACATGAATCAATTAGTTATTGCGACAAGTTATCTCTGTAATATATTATCTTGTTTGCGAGCAATTGATGCGGTGTTATCTCCCTTGCTTTTGGTCCTCCACTTTGTATGTTTTCAACCCTACGCTTCTAGGGGACTTGCCAGCAAGGGGCCCTTGCCGCGAGCGCTGAGTGCTGGACTCTTAGCAGCCTGCTTGCAAAGGACTTCACCAGCAAGTAACCTTGCCGCAGCTAGGCGCAGCGCACTTAGCTTGCTGAGCGAACTCGAAAACGAAATAAGGGCGCGACACTTGTCGCAGCTCACTTAAGTCATTGAGCGTGCTCGGAAACAAGGTAAGGGTGCGGCTAGCCACGGGTAGGTTCCTCCGCGCACAGGTTTTCCATACAAAGTGTGGTTGTTCAAGGAAGATAAGTAAAATTTAAAAATTTGAATTGCTCAAATTCTGGTAACTTAGCTTTCATATATTGCCTGTTCCCCAACAAGGCTCCTCTTTCTTGAACAGCACTTGGTTCATCCTCCATCTCCTTCCCCCCCGGCAAACTTGTGCGCGAGGAAGTCTCCTTCTGCTTAAGAGGGAAAGAAAAAGAGGAGGAAAAAACAAGCATAGGGCCTTACGGCTTGCTAGTGCTTAACGGGGATGTGCGTTGCACAAGATGCTAAATAATGCATGCAAATAACAAAGAAAGGCATGTAAACGGCAAAAAGTGCGAAGCACGAAAACTTCACTGATGCACGGGATCTGCGCCCGGCTTTGTAATGTTGTTATGCGGTTTTGACCGATAAAAGATCTTCGTAGAATATGTAGGAGCCAATATGAACATCCAGGTTCCGCTATTGGTTATTGACCGGAGAAGAGTCTCGGTCATGTCTACATAGTTCTCGAACCCGTAGGGTCCGCACGCTTAACGTTTGATGACGATCGATATTATGAGTTTATGAGTTTTGATGTACCGAAGGTAGTTCGGAGTCCCGGATGAGATCACGGACATGACGAGGAGTCTCGGAATGTCCGAGACATAAAGATTGATATATTGGACGACTATATTCGGACACCGGAAGTGTTTCGGAAAAGTTTCGGATTTAACGGGATTGCCGGAGGGGGTTACCGGAATCCCCTACGAGGGGGGATGGTCCATAGTGGGCCTTAAGGGAAAGAGAGAGGCAGCCCATAGGGCTGGCCGGCGCCCCACCTAGGGTTCCTAGTTGGACTAGGATTGGGGGCGCCACCTCTCCCTCTTTTCCTTTCCCTCTCTTCCTTCTTTGGTGATTCCTACTAGGAATAGGATTGCAATCCTATTCCTAGTAGGATTGCACCCCTAGCCGCACCAAACAAGGGCCGGCCGGCCTCCCCCCTTGCTCCTTTATATACGGGGGCAGGGGGGCACCCAAAGACACACAAGTTGAATTGTTCCAGCCGTGTGCGGTGCCCCCCTCCACAGAAACACACCTCGGTCATACCGTCGCGGAGCTTAGGCGAAGCCCTGCGCCGGTAAATACATCATATCCGTCACCACGCCGTCGTGCTGACAAAACTCTCCCGTGAAGCTCAACTGGATCAAGAGCTCGTGGGACGTCATCAAGCTGAACGTGTACTGAACGCAGAGGTGCCGTACGTTCGGTGCTTGATCGGTTGAATCATGAAGAAGTTCGACTACATCAACCGCGTCACTTGACGCTTCCGCTCCCGGTCTACGAGGGTACGTAGACACACTCTTCCCTCTCGTTTCTATGCATCTGGTAGATAGATCTTGCGTGATCGTAGGAAAATTTTTAAATACTACGTTCCCCAACAGTTCCGTAATACATCATCTCGTGACTAACTCATTAGTCTTTTCCTTGCAAGGCTTATTATGATGTGTATTACCGAGAGGGCCCAGAGATACCTCTCCGACACTCGGAGTGACAAATCCTATTCTTGATCTATGCCAACACCACGAATACTTTCGGAGACACCTGTAGAGCATCTTTATGATCACCCAGTTATGTTGTGATGTTTGATAGCACGCAAGGTGTTCCTACGGTATTCGGGAGTTGCATAATCTCATAGCCATAGGAACATGTACAAGTCATGAAGAAAGCAATAGTAGTAAAACTAAACGATCATAGTGCTATGCTAACAGATGGGTCTAGTCCATCACATCATTCTCCTAATGATGTGATCCCGTTGATCAAATGACAACTCATGTCTATGGCTAGGAAACATAGCCATGCTAGTCTAGTAGAGGCATACTAGGGACATACTATTTTGTCTATGTATTCACACATGTATCAAGTTTCCGGTTATTACAATTCTAGCATGAATAATAGACATTTATCACGATATAAGGAAATACAAATAACATCTTTATTATTGCCTCTAGGGCATATTTCCTTCAGGGACGTGACAGACCGCTAAACCTAGACAAATCTCGGAGAAAATGAAGCTTGGAGTTCGAGCTTCGAGAGGAGAAAAACTTAACTAGTGTGGCTCAGGCATTTCATCGAACACATCATGTGCATAGGAGGTGAGCTAGCTAGAGCACCACAGCTCCCCCCGACGGCGGTGAAGACGGGGACGGGGCGTGACGGACCGCTAAACCTAGACAAATATTGAGGAAAATGGAGCTTGGAGGTCGAGATTGGAGAGGAGTAAGCTTAAATAGTGTGACTCGGGCATTCCATCGAACACGTTGTGTGCATAGGAGGTGAGCTAGAGCACCACCAAGCCCTCTCCCCCTCGGCCAGAAAAAACAGAGCAGTGTGCTCTGCTCTTAAGCGAGGGGGTATATATAGGCACCTCATTGGTCCCGGTTGGTGACTTGAACCGGGACCAAAGGCTCCCCTTTAGTCCCGGTTCATGTCACCAACCGGGACCAATGGTGGTGGGCCAGGAGCAACGCCCATTGGTCCTGGTTCGTCCCACCAACCGGGACCAAAAGGTCCAGACGAACCGGGACCAATGGCCCACGTGGCCCGGCCGGCCCCCTGTGCTCACGAACCGGGTCCAATGCCCCCATTGGTCCCGGTTCTGGACTGAACCGGGACTAATGGGCTGACCCGGCTTGGACCTTTGCCCCGTTTTCTACTAGTGTGACAAATCCCAGTCTTGATTCATGCCAACCCAACAGATACTTTCGGGGATACACGTAGTGTACCTTTATAGCCACCCAGTTACGTTGTGACGTTTTGCACGCCCAAAGTATTAGTAAGGCATCTGGGAGTTGCATAATCTCATGGTCTAAGGAAAGGATACTTGACACTGGAAAAGCTTTAGCATACGAACTACACGATCTTGTGCTATGCTTAGGATTGGGTCTTGTCCATCACATCATTCTCCTAATGATGCGATCCCGTTATCAATCACATCCAATATCCATGGTCAGGAGAAACCGTAACCATCTATTGATCAACGAGCTAGTCAACTAGAGGCTTACTAGGGACATATTGTGGTCTATGTATTCACACATGTATTATGATTTCCGGATAATAAAATTATAGCATGAACAATAGACAATTATCATGAACAAGGAATTATAATAATAACCATTTTATTATTGCCTTTAGGGCATATTTCCAACACGTTCCCCATCAGCACGGGAGAAGTCCCCATGACCTGGCAAGAAGAAAACATGGATGCGTCAGCACAAACATATACATTGGCACCGGTGTCCATTAGCCAATCAGGAGATTGAAATACTAAAAGGATGGTAGGAGAAATACCGTACCCAGATTCCTTCATATCAGTATCACCGATGACAACATTAGCAGACTTGCCACTCTTCTCATGTTCGCGCTCCTCAAAGCGGTTAGGACACTTTGGAGCCCATTGATTAGGATCACCGCATACATGGCCAAGCCCCTTCCCCTTCTTATGAGAATTCTTCTTGAAATTGGCTAGATGTGATGGCATGTTCTTTGTATCAAACTTGCCTTTGCCCTGAGTTTTCTTGTTGTTGTTTTTGAACTTGTTGGGCTGGAAGTTCTTCTTCTGTACCATGTGGGCACTAGAAGCTTCCTCATCAACTCTAGCACGTGTGTCTTTTGCTCTCGCCTTCTCTTCAACATCAAGAGTACCAATGAGATTCGAAATGGAAAACTCCCGTCTCTTGTGTTTCAGTGAAGTAGCAAAATTGTTCCACGAAGATGGAAGCTTGGCAATGATGCCCCTGGCAACAAATTTGTCTGGCAACACAAACTTAAAGTACTCAAGTTCCTTGACGAGTGACTGTATCTCATGAGCATGTTGTACAATAGGGCGCTCATCAGTCATCTTGTAGTCATAGAATTGCTCCATGACGTACAACTCACTGCCGGTGTCCGAGGCACCAAACTTGGCCTCGAGCGCAGCCCACATGGCCTTGCCGTTGTCAAACGACATATAGGAATCCACAATGGAATCATCAAGAACACTCAGAAGCTTCCAATTGTGCTGGATTAAGATCGCCCTCGGGCTTGCCCTTAGTGGCTTCATAGCAGCACATGGTTTGAAACCAGTAGACTTCTCTCATGCGCTACCTCTTATATTGCACCCCCCCCCCTTAAAGGCAGGCTGCGTCAAATACGCAGTAAAACCACTCGGAGTAAGTTGCCTATAATCAGGTTTTTGGATTGTTGGAAATACGAGGAAATTACTATGATATTTAATCCGAATAAACAGGAAATAAATCATGACAGCAGTAACACACATTGTACTAAACATGCCGACTACCATAGCAGATGAACAAATCACATCTAGGGCACATACTGGAAACATGAATTCTACCACGATCTCGAACATGAAGGATAGAAACACGTACGGTGCAGTGGGAGCAGCACCGCCGGCGCCGATGTTGTCGCCCTTGTCGTTGAGGATAAGGTTGCCGAGGTCGGGGAAGAAGTCGCCGTTGGCGAAGTCATCGCTGCCAGCAGTCGCGTGAGTGCGCTCCCCAAAAACCTGATCGCCCCTCTCCCGTACAGGATCACAAGAGGCAGGGTTCCGGAGGCCCGCTGTCCCTTCTCGCGGTGCACGCCGGAAGGAAGGATGGAGAAGACTTGCGTGGCGGTGCAATGATCTAGAACGATGGTGCGAAACCATATGTTGTGGCGGCGGCTAGGGTAGCCATCTGCCTGACTATATAATGCGGGCCGGGTAGGTTTTGCGAAACCCCACGTCCAAGTAACCCCACGATCCAAAAGGACCGGAAACGGCTGACTAATTAATGCGTCCATTAATTATTAAATATTCGAAAGCAGCAAAAATGTAGCATAGCTCTGTCCTCAGCTCATTCCGGCAACCCGTGACGAGGCGAGGCGAGGCGTGGCGAGGAGGAGGAGCGCGTGTGTAGGTCTCATCTTCTCATGCTCATACAAGTGGTAGAAGAGCTAACCTTATAAACAAGTGCAACTCTCTCTCAACTTACATGGTGAGACTAAACGTTAGTGCCATTCACTCCACTCACATGTGTGCATGAATGGACCAAGATAATTTGAGAATTTTAGTTGGGCTTTAGGCCAAAGGCCTACTAGCAAAATTCCAACAATGGGTCGATCCACCAAAGGTATGGCATGAGCGACTGCTCATTAGCATTTGCGCATATCCGTTTGCCCCCTCTTTGAGCTTGGCGTTAAACCTATTGTTGTTTGTTTCCTTATTGTATATATACTAGTAAATATGTACGTGAAATACACATTAATATTAGGCACTATATGAATTGCACGTGCACATTAGGTAGGATATTATTTGCATGTTACTTATGTGATTAGCCCTATATTTGGTAGAGATCTATTTGGTATGATATTAACTTCACGTTAAACATGTTGAGGGCTCGCCATTGAAGCAATCAATGTCGTTGGTTGGACCTAGTTTGATATTTTTTTTGTAGGGAAAACATCTTGTCTATTCATCTGAAATCATGGCAGTACAACAAACACCAGAAATAAAAATAATTACTCCTTCCGTCCAAAAATACGTGTCGTGAAAATGGATACAAATGGATGCATCTAAAACTAAAATACATTTAGATACATCCATTCCTCGGACAAGTATTTCTGGACGGAGGGAGTACATCCAGATCCGTATACCACCTTGCGACGGCTACAAGCATTGAAGCGAGCCGAAGGCGTACCACCGTCATCGCCCCTCCATTGCCAAAGTCGGGCACAATTTGTTGTCGTAGACAGTCGGGAAATCATCATGCTAAACCCCATAGGACCAGCGCACCAGAATAACAACCGCCGCCGATGAAAAATAATATAGATCGGAAGGATCCAGACCGAAGACACGCGGACAAAGACGAACAATGATGTGATCCGAGCAAATCCACAAAAGATAGATCTGTCGGTGACACACCTCCACACGCCTACCAGTCATGCTAGACGCACGGCCGGAACAGGGGCTAAGTGGTGAGACCTTCATTCCATCTTGAGGGAGCTGTCGTCGTCTCGCTTTCCTGAGTAGGATACAAACCCTAAGAAAACTGAAGAAAAAAACGACCAAAAACGGAGCCCTCCCGCCGGCCCTTGCAAGGATCCACCGCGCTCCCATGGCCCAAGGGCCACCGAAGCATATTATAATGAGTCTACTAAAAATCTTGAGAAAAACAGTGAACGCGCCTCCTAGATAATTTAAAAAACTTCTTATTATAGAAAGTAGTAACCAGGTACGTGTTCATCCGCATATATGTATATTTCTACAAAGGAAAGAAAAATGTGTCTAAATTAACTAGAAGCTGGTATATATGGTAAGTGAAGTATCTGGAAAGATTTCACTTGGGCGTTCATTATTTTCCTCATTCTTAACCTATAATATCTCCCTTCCATTTCTATCTTTGTGTGTATATACTACATTGTATCCAAAGATCACACATTATTTGTACCTATATCCAAAGATCACTAGGCCTTCATTTTTATTCGCCGGGTGGAGTTTTAAAGGCTTTCTTGGAAATCGCCTTAAAACATTGCAGGCGTTCATGGAAATCGCCTCAAAAGGTCTGACCAAAGAAACGCCTTGCTAGACAATTGAAGGCAGTTTTTGAGCCTTTAAAGGCGTTTTTTAACGCCTCCTAATTCCTACCGTGATGTAGTGACATTATCTCCTCATCGTTATGTTGGCCCCCTTCTGTCGTCCCTCTACCTATATAAGGTATCCCAGAATAACATGTCGCTATTCTTCATCAGAAATGGAGTCGATGGGAGTACGTCTCTTGATGAGAGCAATGGCTGTGGTGTTGCTAATAGCAACTGGGGTTGTACGCGCACAGGTTCAACATACCATAGAGGTAATTTTTCTGCTCATCCTGTACCGCCAGCATATGTATGGTGCCATGCTAATTTCTTGGGTGCGTGCTGCCTATATATCAATCAGAGCGTCGACGATGGCGACACGATCGACTGCGTGCACATCGACAATCAAACTCAGGTTGGACCGGCACGTTTTGTTTTGCTAGCTATTGATAATCTCAGTAGTTTTGCGCCGATCTGGGCCATGATCTAGCGTTGGCACGTAGGTGATGAAGCCAGGGCGAAGCATGAAAGAGATAGTCGCCCGGTCGAGCATCAAGCCCACGCCACGAGAAGAACGGGATCAAACCTGGCGAAAACACGGGCAGTGTCCTGCCGGAACTGTCCCCATACGGAGGGCCTCGCCCAACGCCAACACAGATGCCCGCCTACCCTTCTCCACCCTCCACAAAAAAGGCCATCGGGAGGCAAGTTTACATATACATATACTACTACGTACGTACTCGACATCGTTAATTATTAACAAAGTATAAAAACGGATAGGTTGCCGCTGCTTACGGCACCAACGGGCCGTATCACGGGCTTCGGGCACACGTACCCTACTGGAGAGTTGACGGCGTGCACCCGGACGAGTTCTCCATGAACTACATCATGATTGGCTATACGCTGGACAGAAGCTACATTCCATTGCCAGGGATTGAGCCGCCTGCAAAGCTCACCAATCAGATCATTGTCGGACTCGTGGTATGTAGTTTCCCTTTTCTACCTCACAAATAAATGATTTTCCTTTTTACATGGGACCGAATGAAAGCATTCTATTTATTTATTGAAAAAATTACAATGTAGGCATGGCCGGCTTTATATAAAGACTCCCTATCGAGACTGTTTGTATATCACACCGTGAGTGTTCACCCGCTTCATTCGACCCTCTATCTATTTTAAAGGCGTCCTGGTATGATGATGATAAATAAAAAAGTTGTAAATGTGTAGAACGACGGCGGTGTGAATCACCACTGTTACAATTACGAGTGTGGAGGTTTCACACTCACCAACAACAAATACGCGCTCGGCTCCTCGTGGAGCGGCAGTGACTCGGAGGTCGGAGGCGAACGACATAGCATCACACTGGGCATACACAGGGTAACTAAAAGATCTTTTGAAAGGAGAAAATTAATTGGTTTCATGTAATTCGATTAACTATTATGAACCAATTGGAGATTTATATGCATGCAGGATGACACCAAGTTGATCTGGTGGGTGTCGGTGATGGAGGTGGACATCGGGTACTTCTCGGATGGCGCGTTCAACACGACCTTCCCCGAGGGCTCCTATGTGGAGATGGGTGGACGGGTGCTCAACACGAGGCCAGGGGGGAAGCACACCAGGACGCCGATGGGCAACGGCATGCCCGCGTGCGCAGGCTCGCGCTTCGCAGCCACCATCTTTGAGTACCTTGGTGTGGATGCCGAAGGGGAGCTCTTCTTGGACACCCCAGATAGGACGGTCACCACGACGCCTGGCTGCTACGGTGCAAACCTCATTGGCTACAGCGCCGGCGCGCCCGGATACGTAGTTGCGTACGGGGGTCCCGGGGGCATCTACTGCGACAAGCCATGCTGCTAGCTTGTATACTACAGTAGAGGAAACTACTAGCTGGATCAGCAATCACAGTAAAAACAACAAAGATGTAATTTTCTCGTGTGGAATCAAAACGGCGGAGATAGACGCCGCTTGACGGGATCAAATTTTGGTCGATTTGGGCCCAGGCAGCCCAGGCCATTGTCTGGGGCGTGGGAAAATCGTCGGCCTATATTTAAAAAGATAACTTTGGTTTGGGGCGCAGCCCAGTTTTTGGCTTGGGGCGCAGTCCAGTACCGAGCCCAGGCCAACTGGCCCAGCCGCCCAGGCCAACTCACACACACGCCGCAGCGGCTCACATCGCAGCAACCACAGGCAGACGCTCTGCCCCCGACCTGACAAACCCTAAGCCATCGCCGGTCGCCGGAAGCCACCCATAGTCTACGGACAGCTCTGTGCCCCCAGATCTCCCTCTTCCACCGCCCCCCGGATCTCCCCCTTTCAGCGCCCCCGTTTCAACGCCCACCCCCCCTTCCCCCCGGTTTCGCCGCTGTGAACCTGCCGCCTGCGGCTGCTATCCTGTTCGCCATGTCCTGCCACGCGGCGAGGGCGGAAGGCGGCGAACCAGGCTAGGGCGCGAGGCTGCAGCCTGCAGGCAGCCCGGCGTTTAGCGAGGTAGTCACTTTCTCAATACAGTTTTGACCTTTTGGTGGCTTGATGCCCTGTTTTGGTTTACAGATGTCATATTGTCAGCATGATGATGATTTTAGTTGCTAGATGCCAATGTTTGTCTGTTTGTTAGATGTAGAAATCAGTTTTGACATTGAGAAATTTTTGTTTCTCTCAAAATTTACAGGAAGGCAAGATGAATAAAAGAAACAAGACATTTAATTAATTTTTTCAAGTTCGGACGACCGAAATCGCAGAAACAGGTCCGTCAACTTAAACAGCTGATAATACACCTAATGTTAGAGCTGAACTCAAACCCGGTGATGTTGAATCGGACCCCGGTAAGAGAATACCAATTGAGGAGTTAGATCCAGACATTAGAGATCTTGCTAGAAGGGAATACATTAGTATGGGTCCTTGACAACCAACTAATCATACATATGAAAAGAGAAATGGTAGGAGCTTTCATGTCTATTGATTCAATGATCATGGCGGCTGGTTGGAATATTGCATTGAAAAAAAAATCAGCCTTGCTTTTATTGTTTTTTGTTTAAGCAACCAAGAGCAAAAAACTATGGTATTGAAGCATTCACGAGAAATGGATTCAAAATTTGGAAGGATGGGCCTAAAGTTTCTAATCAGCATGTTGGCAAGCATGATAGTGCTCATAATAAATCTAGGCAACATTAATCAAAGACAAAATCTGTGACATGTGTTTGATAGGGGTTCTCAGAAGCAAGAAGAAGAATCCAAAGCTCGTCTCTTGATTGTATTGGGTATTGTCAGAAAAATTATACTACAAGCTCTTACTTTTCATGGTCACGATGAGTCTACTAGCTCAATGAATAAGGGTAACTTCAAAGAGTTTTTGGACTTGTTCATAAAGAAAGACCAAAAGGTGGCAAAATTATTTGGGGATGCAGAAGATAACCATAAGCTGATTTCACAGAAGATACAATTGGATTTATGCAAGGCTTGTGCAAAAGATACCACCAATGTCATTCTTGAGGAGATTGGAGATAGTAAATTTGCATTACTTGTTGATGAGTCGAGAGATACATCTATGAAGGAGCAAATGGCTATGTGTTAGAGGTTAGTAACTTTGCACGTATTGTTGTGTGTGATATTTTAGCCTTGTAGGTGTATTTTCTTAAAGTTGTTTATATATTAATCATGTTCCTTTGTCTTATGTAGGTACCTCGGCAAACTAGGGGACGTGATTGAGACATTCATGGCAGTTGAGCATGTTCCTGACACGAGAGCAACTTCACTGAAGATAGCTTTGAATGGTATGTTTGGTACTCTTGGTTTATCTATGTCTAACTTGAGAGGGCAGGGTTATAATGGGGCTTCAAACATGAGAGGGAAATTTCGTGGGTTGCAAAGATTGATCTTGGAGGAAAATCCTTATGCTCATTATATACATTGTTTTGCCCATCAGTTACAATTAGTGGTTGTTGCTGTTGCCAAGTGTTTTTTTATCAGTAAGGGATTCTTTTGAGTACACAAGCTTGGTTGTTAACATTGTTAATGCATCTTGTAAAATGCATGATCAGTTATCCCAAGAGCAACATGATGAAACATTGCGCTAAATAGAGGCTGGGGTACTTCTTAATGGAAGAGGAAAAAACCAAGTAACTAACCTTGCAAGACCTGGTGATACACGGTGGGGATCACATCACAAAACATTGTGCCATGTTGTTTTGATGTGGAAACGAGTTCTAAAGGTATTAGAAAATCTACACAGTGATGCAGATGATGTTTCCCAAATAACCACAACCGAGGGGTTGATACAGCACATGGGGTCCTTCTAATTTGATCTCATATTGCATCTTATGATTATATTATTGGGCAAGACTAACAATCTGTCACAATGCTTGCAATTGAAAAATCAAAATATTATACGTGTTATGGGATTGATTAAAACCACATTAGAAGATAATCAAGAGATAAGGCAGAATGGTTGGGATGAGCTCTTTAAAGAGGTAACAGACTTTTTTGTCAAATACAACATTGTAGTGCCAAATATGAAAGATACAAGCGAATGGACGTTCAAGGACTTGGGGTGGGCACTTGGTAACTTACAACCATCATTTCAAAATTGAAATATTCAATGTGTTGGACGATCAACTTATTGTGGAGTTAAACAACCGCTTTGCTGAAAGGTCTACTCAATTGTTGAGATACATTGCTTGTATTGATCCCAAGAATTAATTTTCCAATTATAATGATGACAAGCTGGTAGATCTTGCTAATATGTATGATGCTGACTTTTCTACGTATGAGGTTACTTTTGTCCTTAGAAACCAACTAGGCTCATTCATTCGGGAAGCAAGAGCTAATCCACATTTGATGAATTGCAATGATCTTGGTCATCTTGCCATTAATATTGTTAAAATTGATATGCACACAACATTTCCCTTGGTTTACCGTCTTGTTGATTTAGCATTGATTTTACATGTTTCAACCGCAACAATGGAAAGAGCATTCTCAACAATGAGCATTATCAAGACTGGATTGCGGAACAAAATGGGTGATGATTGGATTAATCATAGAATGGTATGTTACATTGAGCCAGATGTATTTGTTAGTATTGAAGAATCAAAGATCGTCGAGCGATTTCAAGGTTATCACACACGTAAAGGCGTTTTTCTTCGTCATATACGTAAGTTTTCACATTTTGCATGTATCATTAACTAGTTTCACCTACTATATTATGCACTGACTTGCATTTCAAAATTGATGATTGAAGGTTTAGCTTCTTCTGCTATTGAAGATGTAATCATGGGAGGCTCAGACCAACCAATCCTTTGAATTGGTATCAATCTTTTGTATCATCTATCTATGCTACATATTGTCTTTTGGTTTGTTTTGCTTTATTAGCTGACCCATCATGGAACAAATGTTGCCACTGAACATTATGTTCAGTTTCTTATTAGTTATGCAACATAGAGTGACTTTTGTATGCCTTAAAAATGAAGTTTTTTCTGGGTAGTTTTTGTTGGGGAACGTAGCAGAATTTTTAAATTTTCTACACATCAATCTATGGAGTCATCTAGCAACAAGGGAGAGGGGAGTGCATCTACATACCCTTGTAGATCACGAGCGGAAGCGTTCAAGAGAACGGGGTTGATGGAGTCGTACTCGTCGTGATCCAAATCACCGATGACCGATCGCCGAACGGACGGCACCTCCGCGTTCAACACACGTACGGTTGGGAGAGACGTCTCCTCCTTCTTGATCCAGCAAGGGGGGAGGAGAGGTTGATGGAGATCCAGCAGCACGACGGCGTGATGGTGGAAGCAGCGGGGATCTCGGCAAGGCTTCGCCAAGCTCAGCAAGAGGGAGAGGTGTTGCAGGGGGGAGAGGGAGGCGCCAGGGGCTTGGGTGCGCAGCCCTCCCTCCCCCCTTTATATAGGGGCCCTAGGGGGCGCCGGCCCCTAGAGATCCAATCTTAAGGGGGGCGGCAGCCAAGGGGGGGGGGAACTTGCCCCCCAAGTCAGGTGGCACTACTAGCAAAAGGCCTACTAGTGGCGCACCAGTTTTATCTACTAATGACGTACTACTGGGGTGCCACTAGTACCACGCCACTAGTATTTTCTACTAATGGCGCACCAGAGGTGCGCCATTAGTATAGCCCACGGTGCGCCATTAGTATGCCTCCCAGGGGGCCATATATACCCAGGTGCTTTGGCATACTAATGGCGCACTCTTGTGTGATGCGCCATTAGTAACTTTGGCATACTAATGGCGCACTGTGGGGTGATGCGCCATTAGTATCCTTTGGCATACTAATGACGCACTGTGGTGTGATGCGCCATTAGTATGAATATTAGGTTTTTTTATTTTACTTTTCTGATTTTTGCACAGGTTACAAAATATATTATTGGACAGAATATAGACAGCAGCACACAACAACAGTAGATTCATCGAATACAATAGAAGATTAGTCTCTGAATACAATTCATCATATTAGTCTCCGAATACAATTCATCATATTAGTCTCCGAATTCAAAAGACGGAACAAAGATAGAACATTATATTACAAGTCTCGAGACCGCGAGTAGCGAGTTTGTCTTCACATTACAAGTCGATATCGATCATCTAAACTACCATCACATAGAAGAGAGATGCGGTCATCACGATGAGCATCATCGCGATGAAACTCGTCTTCATCTGGTTCCTCCAACGCTCCCTCCCCTCTCCCGCTAGATAGCGCGCGTATCTAGATTCCGCCTTCGCCCTAGTGGTGTACCCTTTGTAATTGTTACCACTGAAACGGTGAACCTGTCTCCGACACTCCTCCCAGTCGTCGTAGACTCCGGTAACCTTACCCTTGTACACGACATACGACGGCATCGCTATGCACTAGCCAAAACGAAACATTAGTACCAATTCACATACAATACATAAGCAATATATAAGTATGCAACAAAATGATCGGAAGAGAAAAGCAAGACATTAATAGCATCGATTACATCTAAGTTGAACGACTGTCGAAACTAAAGAGACATACTACAAGTTCATTAAAGTTTAATAACAACATGAGCCAATCCATGTTTCAGAACTAAACACGGCATCACTACTTTCGACTCGACTCAAGGGACCGGAGCGTGGATGAAGCCGCCGTCTATCGTGGGAGTCATGAAATCGCGGGCGTTGTCAGCCTGCATTTGTAGCATTGTGTCTATGTCACTGTTGGACGGTTGATTTCTGAGGTAGAACTGCCCCGAGGTACGAAGGACATCTTGATGGATTATTTCCGCAAACTCCGACTGGATGCGAAAGAATTCTTGTCAGATGTCCGTGTCCTGGATTGACGACACGCTCGCGGCCCAATCTTTGAGTTTATCTGGTAGTAGAAGGTGATGATGGTCCCGTATGATCGCCCGCATGTGATGGATGGCGTAGTAGGCACCCATCTGACCGCCAGGCGGCTGCTTGATGCAGCAGAACGTCGTATTGTGGGCGAACACGTGCTTGCCGTACTTACGAACTGTCCTGGTGAAGGTGTCTCCAGATTTGGCATAGCCGGGGAGAACATCATCAAGAACTTTCTTGACATTTGTGTAGTCTACCTTCGACTGACGGTCTGAGTCGAAATACGTGGCCATGGAATATTTCGGGCATAGGAGGATGAGTGTGCAATGTGTGTCACTGCACAAAACACGGAATGTTAAAAGAAAAACGATCGAAATCTAAGAAATCATATGTTACAGGGCGGTTGAGGGGACGACTTACTCGGTAAAGTAAGGCACGAGGAAGTTATCCTTATCTCGGTTTGCCAGAATGACGCCTTCGAGGTAAGAACTCGCGACTTGCCGGTCCCCAGCGCTGCCCAAGATCTTGGCACACATGTAGAAGGGGTCGACTATCACGATGTCCGGGGTCTTGTTTCTAATGATCCGCATCTCCATACTCAGCGAAAATAGCCGAACGAATGTGTAGTGCAGCGGATGAAGGTTAAACATAGCGAAGATGTCATCAAACCGCAAGACGATCGTACCCCCGATGGAGTTATCCACAAAGCCCTTGCCCGATGGCACCTTGGCCGCGAAAACCGGGTATGCGGCATCCTTCTCTCTGAGATGCCGCTTCTCCAAAGAAAGAACATTGTCATGCAGACTCCGCATAGCACCGGTTGCAGCATTAAGCATATTAGTCGGTAGCATCAGCCTACCCGCCACATGCACCCTCCTCATTATATCCTTAGGTGAAGGTGGCCCGTCCTGAGCACGGATCGTACTCGGTGCTGGCTGGCTCGCACCCTTGTTACTCCTTCTTTTCCGTGCCTTCTTCTTCTCCTGTAATGGGACCGAGTTCTGCTCACAGACCGCCTTCTTGAGTGTGTTGGGGCTGATCATATTTCGCACCTCGGCTATCTGAGGCTCGGTGAAGTTGCCAGCTGGAGGCGTCTCCTGAGAACTGAACGCCAGACGACGCCTGTTGCAACTTGGTTTCTCCGCGGTACCAGCTAGATCGCGCACGTCTTTTGTAGGGTTGGGTTCTTGAGAAGGAGGCCCCATGAATTCGCCATCGTACCCATGATCGGCAATGTAATTATCGACGTTGGCAAATGTATCGTCGTCGTTGTCATCGTCGTCGTTCGGATCCGATGCCATATGCATGTTCGGATCCAGTGCCATAGGGATGTCCGGCACCGTTGCGGCGGTCTTGCCATGGCTTGGCGCCGGCATGACTGGCGGTGTTGTCTTTGGGGTGGTGTCCCCCGCCCCCAAACGAATATGGCTCTTCGGCCAAAGCAGGGGCCAGCTTAGGCAGGCACTGAGGGTCATCACATCATCTTCGTCGGCCCCGACGGGTCGAATCAGAGGTAACAACTCGTCGCAGCCTGGCAGCACCCGAACCAGTTGAACCATATACAAGGTGGGTGGCATCGGATTACCGTGGAACACGGGGTTGCCCGGTTGAATGATTTTGCCCTTGGCGACATCGACCAACTCGTTGTTCACGAAGTGTAGGAGAGTGCACGGAACGTCGGCGGCACCCTGCGAAAACATGTAGAACGTCAGGGATGCCCAGTCAAAGGCAAGGAGATGAAGTCCTCGGCCGAGAGGCTTAATTAGTTACAGTGATGATGGCATCGAGCTCGGCTAATGTCGAGGCACCGCCAACGGCGGGCGTGCAATTGACGGAGGGGCCGCTTGCTGCAGAAGTGCCGGCCGGCGTACACCCGGGTGCATTAATCTCCAATGCCTGTGCCGGCGTCGGAGTCACCAATCCCGCCTCCGTCGAAGACACCAATGGCCCCGCATGCGCGTTCTGCGAGTTGCTGGCCGTGCAGCTGGGAATCGGGGGCGGCCCCTATTGGCCGCCCGCAATCCACGTCGTCAACCCCTGAATGAAGGTAGGCATAATGCTGGTGAGCGTCGATCCCAGTTGTTGTTGCACTTGCTCTTGGACAATCTCCGGAATCCACGCCACTTGTGCCTAAAGTTCTTGAACCTCGCGCGACTGGCTTTCCGAGCTGGTCTTTTTCTCCTTTCACCCACCAACGTTATAGTATGACGGCCATTTTGTGGACAAGCCTTTGACGGCCACACGACCAGCTGACGACGGCTTATTGAGCTTATCCTTTTTTTTCATTACATTCAACGCCCTATTTAGAGTGGTGTCCCAAGGGGTGCTCTGAGTCGACCCTGCGCTACTGCTTTCTATCGCCAGCGGAAGGAATGTGTACCATTTAGAAATTTGGCTTCATTAATTAGAATGCAACCATATGGAGCTAATTACGCGGGGGTGTATTCCTTACCAGAACAAGCTCAAGCGCCCTGGTCTTCGGATCCGTGGTAAGCTCTTTTGTTTTCGGGTCCTCCTTGTACCGGGCCCTGACAAAGTTTCTAGTCTGTTTGTCACCGTATTTATCGAAGAGGGGCGGTAGGCCTTGCTCGGCACGCTCCGCGTCCTCCATGTCCCATATAGGCTCCGCCACTCTGTAACCGCCGCGACCGAGTGTGTGTTCCCCTAACTTCAACTCCCGCATTTCTTTCCCCCACTGACCTGATTCAGAGGTTGCGGTGCTCTCGCACTTGATCTTGAACTTGTTGTAGTCATCTTCGATGATCGAAGGATTTTTCTCCTTGATCTTCTCATAACTAAAACCTTTGTCAATCATTCTCTTCACCAAGCTTCTCCAAGTAGACAGGACCGTGCTCATCCTCGTGAGGGTGGCATTGTTCACTTTATTCCCTGTGAGGCGTGTGTTTTAAAATTCAGCAGGGAACTTGTATCGTTCGTGCAGCTTCGTGAAGAGGAGGTTGCGCAAATTCCCTCGGTCCTTATGCCTTAGGTTCTCGGTGTTGATCGAGACGGTGCTCCGGAGAATGGACCCGAGCTGAAGCGAGTACCCCTTGACTATTTGTTTGGGCACCGTTGGATTCCCGTCGGAGTCCACTTCAGTAAATTCCTCCTTGACGGAGGAGCATGGTCGGGCGCCGATCCTTCCGTTGCCTCTTCGGTTGGCTGCCATCTGTGCATGCGCCGCCATCATCAGTGGTGGCATCCTCGGCGGCACCATCAGTGGTGTCATCCCCGACGTCACCATCAGTGGGGTCATCCTCGGCGGCACCATCAGTGGGGTCAGGATCGGTGTCTTTCGCGGCGTCCTCATAGAAGTGAGGTTGTTCCTCCATCTCCTGGGACAGCTCCCAGAATGGCTTGCCGCCCGAACCGCCGGCCTCATCGTTGTGGGCCATGTTTCTCTCTAAATAGGAAAAAAGTTTGGTCAAAAAGTTGGTTATTGTCAAGGAACAAGATCATGGTTTCATCATTTAGGGTTTGTCGACACCGAGGCATCCTAAAAGCTAAGCTTTTATCATTTAGGGTTTTTCGACGCCGAGGCACCCTAAAAGTCTAAGCTTTCATCATTTAGGTTTTTATCGACACCGAGGCACCCTAAAAGCCACGGTTTTATAATTTATGATTTGTCGACACCGAGGCATCCTAAAAGCTAAGCTGGGAAGGAGAATTCTAAGTTGGGCCTAATCACTTGGCTCTATTGCCGCCTATGGTCTAATGCAGCAAGAATAAAGGGGCAGTTGATCCTACTTAATTAAGTACTAAGATACCCCGGCCCATGCATTAGTCACAAGTACCCCATATGTCCTATTTTTAACAAAGTCATGCTAAAATTCACGGAAAATAGGACATATGGAGTACCCGAATTTGCCGGAACGGAAGTTAATTGACATTCCAGCAAACTCAAGGGCCTCTCGGGGTACATGCAAAATCATTATCCCCGCGTAATGAAGTCGCCAATGGGTCATTTCAGAAGATCACAAGTAGCATCATCACAAGTACAACATCATCACAAGTATAGCAGCAACAGTAGTGAATACATGCGTAACAGCAACAGCAACAGTTAAGAAAAAGTTGCAGAAGCTTGTAAAACTATACTTTGAAGTTCAAATGGTGAGTAGCTTAGATTGGCATGTCTCAGACTCATTTGTGCACTGGTAACTAGTTTTTTATAGCTACCAACAACAACACTGATCAGGTAGCTGCCTGCATATTTCTAAAAGAGAAGGAAAATTTTGTTTGCTCATAAACTTGCTGGAGGCTACAAAACTAGTGTAAGTTATCGTTGTTCTACACACACTTAGTGACTGTGAAACTGTGAAACTGCAAATTTGGCATAAATTGTCTGTGATGCCCTTAGGGACTGAAAGAATGTTTACATGCTAATTGACCCCATAGTAAACAAAATTAGATAAATTGTCCTACAACAAATAAGTTGGCAGTAGGTCCATTGGGACTCGTTTAAATGTAGAACTAATCTGACCACTATAAATGACCCATAAGACAAACTAAAAATAGTTGTTGTTGCTGAACTAATCTGACCACTATAACATGTTCATCATTCATCCATAGTTGTTGTTGCTGCTACAATTTCAGCAAGCGACATGCCTAAATCCAGTTCTTGTTTGACTTTACTGAATTACCAACACATGGCACACAACACATTTATATTTTGTCAGGTCACACAACACATGCCTGAGGAGGAAGACTGAATTTTCTACAGAAGCATCATCAGGTACACTTCAACATGTGCTAGCAGCAACAAATGGTGAATATTCATTCTTATTTATGGTCAATATTTATAACCTATCAACAAATGGCAAGAATATTGAGTAATCTACTGCAGTTGCATTGCTAGGCATATAGAAGGAACACATTTAGCCCTTTGATTGGTGCCGATCAAAGGTGGCTTACTCTTTACTAGCCATAGTATTTGGGAGAGATAGTAGGCCCTATACAGAAATTGTATTATTGCATTTATTTAGTTTTCAGATCAATTGTGCCTAGAACTGAAAGCAACAGCCTGGCCATTCAGAAATATAGGAGGAAAAAAGGGGGGAGGGGGAGGGGGGCCTTGTTAGAAACTATTGAATCATGAATTACTTTCACAACAGTTAATATCTTCAAACAAAAATGATGCAGAAAGAATAGGTATTTTCAGCTTGCAAGAACTAGAGCAAGGAACCAACAACCAGATCAAAACTGCATCCTTGGCAGCCAGTGGTTATTAACATATTGTGGCCATCAACAAGTCCAAAATTATTTAAAGAAGGGTCTAGACTTGTCATTCAAAGGGAAATTTTATGAGTTCAATTCAAATTGGACTATCTTGTATCATTTCCATGGCCAAACTGAGGGCCTTTCTTCATGAACCCTAGCTACTTAATTCTCATGGCCAAACCACATACTAGGACTCATGAACCCTAGCTACTTAATTCTCCAACCCCCTTTCCTTGTCCAAAATTCTCCAACCCCCAACCCTAGAACACATCAGAAGGAAATCAAGAGGGGGAAGAGGGGGAAGTAGCTCGGGTGCTCACTGGGGAGGTCGAGGGCGACTCGGGGTAGCCGGAGCTAGTCGAGGCGGCGCGAATTCGGTGGCGATGGTGGCCGAGGCGGAGGAAATCGGCGGGTGTCGAAGGGATGGCTCGACGGCGTCCGAGCTCGTCTGGGTACTCGTAGTCGAAGAGGAAGACGTCGGCGGTCCTCCTGGGCAGGACGCGTAGTGTTGGACGGTGAGCACGAGGTCGAGGGCGCGGGTGCGGGCAGAGGGTGGAAGGCGAGGAGGCGGCGCTCGGCTCGGGGAGGGGGCGTTGGGGGCGGAGGCGGTGGAGGGAGGGACGAGGGAGGGAGCGGCGGTGGAGTCCAGCAGGGGTGGCGCGGGGGCGGCGGCGTCGGGGCGGTGGAGGGAGGGAGAGGGACGAAGGGGTTCGATCTGGCGAGGGAGAGAGGGAATAGGTGGAGTGGGGGACGAAGTATGGATGGGGGAGATTACTAATGGCGCACCTCCCCCTAGTGCGCCATAAGTACGACGATTCTAATGGCGCACCTCCCCCTGGTGCGCCATTAGTATTTTGTTTTAGTTACTAGCCCGACTGGTCAGGTTATATTCCACCTAACCCTATCTCCATCAGAACACGCCCACTAGTCCGACTGGTCAGCACGCAGCACACACACTAGGAGGTCCTGGGTTCGATTCCCAGGCTCCCCAATTTTTGTTTTTATGCATTTAAAATGTTGTTTCATACTTATTTGTGTTTAAATATGTTCAAACATGTTTAAATCATAACAGTAATATATTTTATAAAACAGTAATAATTTTTTAAAAAATATCATCAAATTTTTTATTTGAAAATATTTATGAATATGAAAAAATATCATCAAATTTATTATTTGAAAATATCATGAGTTTATTGGTCGGCGGCGGCGGCCGATGGAGCGGGGGAGGGTGCGGTGGGTCGTCGGCGGCAGTGGAGTAGGGGAAGGTGCGGGGGGTCGGCGGCGGCGGCCGGTGGAGCAGGGGGTGCTCCGCGGCGAGGGGGACCGGATCTGGCGAGGTGGGATAGCGATTGAGATGGAGGGGGATCGAGATCGAGTGTCCATGAAATTTAAAAACATTCATGAGTTCAAAAAGTGCCCATGAAATACAATCGAGAAAGGAAGGCTACGATTTAAATACAATCGATCTTAGCTAGCTATCTGTTCACAATCTTCTTGCCCTTCTTTTTTGCAAATGGAGTTCTTCTGTGGAACGGACGTCCTTTAGGTAGGGTGGTCCTACTTCTTCTTGTGGTGTATGCTGCTACTTCATCATCGTCGTCATGTTCGATCTTCGGGTCGCCGTACTTGTCGAAGTCTTGCTCATTGGCTACTCCATCCATTCTGATGATCTTCCTTTTGCCTCTCCTCACGACAACAAGACTGGGCTTTGACGGGTCGGTAATGAAGAATCATTGGTCAACTTGGGAAGCCAGTACCCATGGCTCATTTTTCGCGGTGACGTTTGCGCCCGCGGTCTTGGATTTGGCTTCGGGTATAACCATGGTGGTGAAATACCGGTCTTCTTTTAGGATGCTCTTGGCCCATCTGACACGGAACATCGGGACCTTCTCTCCAGCGTAGCTCAGCTCCCAGATCTCCTCGATCCTTCTCTAGTATTTGTCCTTGTCGTTACCAGTGTAGGATTCCATCGTTACCCCGGAGTTCTGATAACCATCGCTCTACATGTCCTTGTCCTCAGTGTAGAATGTCTAGCCGTTGATATCGTACGCCTCATAGGTCATCAGGTTGTGCTCGGCGCCCTGTGCGGCGCCCCCGATTTGTCCGTACACTAATCATGCACGCAAATTGTTGGGGATCGTAGCAGAAAATCAAAAATTTCCTACGCATCACCAAGATCTATCTATGGAGTAATCTAGCAACGAGGGGAAGGTGAGGGCATCTACATACCCTTGTAGATCGCGATGCGGAAGCGTTGCAAGAACGCGGATGAAGGAGTCGTACTCGCTGTGATTCAGATCGCGGTTGATTCCGAACTAAGCGCCGAACAACGGCGCCTCCGCGTTCAACACATGTGCAGCCCGATGACGTCTCCCACGCCTTGATCCAGCGAGGAGAGAGGGAGAGGTTGGGGAAGACTCCATCCAACAGTAGCACGACGGCGTGGTGGTGGTGGAGGAGCGCGGGACTCCAGCAGGGCTTCGCCAAGCATTGCGAGAGACGAGGAGGGAGAGAGGTAGGGCTGCGCCAAGCGACAGAGGTCAAAATGTGTTGTGGGCAGCCCCAAAGCTCTCATATATATAGGGGGAAGGGGGGCTGCGCCCCCTTTAGGGTTTCCCACCCCTAGGGGTGCGGCCACCCTAGATCCCATCTAGGGGTGGCGGCCAGAGGGGGAGAGGGAGAGGGGGGCGCACCAGATTGGGCCCTAGGGCCCATCTGCCCTAGGGTTTGCCCCCCCTCCCCTCTTGGAGGCGCCTTGGGCCTTGGTGGGGTGGCGCACCAGCCCACCTGGGGCTGGTCCCCTCCCACACTTGGCCCATGTATGCCTCCGGGGCTGGTGGCCACACCCGGTGGACCCCCGGGACCCTCCCGGTGGTCCCGGTACGCTACCGATAGCGCCCGAAACTTTTCCGGTGACCAAAACGGGACTTCCCATATATGAATATTTACCTCCGGACCATTCCAGAAATCCTCGTGACGTCCGGGATCTCATCCAGGACTCCGACCAACATTCGGTAACCGCGTACATACTTTCCCTATAACCCTAGCGTCATCGAACCTTAAGTGTGTAGACCCTATGGGCTCGGGAACCATGCAGACATGACCGAGACAACTCTCCGGCCAATAACCAACAGCGGGATCTGGATACCCATGTTGGCTCCCACATGCTCCACGATGATCTCATCGGATGAACCACGATGTCAAGGATTCAATCAATGCCGTATACAATTCCCTTTGTCTATCGGTATAGCATTTGCCCGAGATTCGATCGTCGGTATACCGATACCTTGATCAATCTCGTTACCGGCAAGTCTCTTTACTCGTTCCGTAACACATCATCCCGTGATCAACTCCTTGATCACATATTGTGCACATTATGATGATGTCCTACCGAGTGGGCCCAGAGATACCTCTCCATCATACGGAGTGACAAATCCTAGTCTCGATTCGTGCCAACCCAACAAACACTTTTGGAGATACCTGTAGTGCACCTTTATAGCCACCCAGTTACGTTGTGATGTTTGGTACACCCAAAGCATTCCTACGGTATCCGGGAGTTGCACAATCTCATGGTCTAAGGAAAAGATACTTGACATATAGAAAAGCTTTAGCATACGAACTACACGATCTGTGCTAGGCTTAGGATTGGGTCTTGTCCATCACATCATTCTCATAATGAGATGATCCCATTACTAACGACATCCAATGTCCATGGTCAGGAAACCGTGACCATCTGTTGATCAACGAGCTAGTCAACTAGAGGCTTACTAGGGACATGGTGTTTGTCTATGTATCCACACATGTATCTGAGTTTCCTATCAATACAATTCTAGCATGGATAATAAACGATTATCATGAACAAAGAAATATAATAATAACCCATTTATTATTGCCTCTAGGGCATATTTCCAATGGTCTCCCACTTGCACTAGAGTCAATAATCTAGTTCACATCGCCATGTGATTAACATTCACAGGTCACATCGCCATGTGACCAACATCCAAAGAGTTCACTAGAGTCAGTAATCTAGTTCACATCAATATGTGATTAACACTCAATGAGTTCTGGGTTTGATCATGTTATGCTTGTGAGAGAGGTTGTAGTCAACGGGTCTGCAACATTCAGATCCCTATGTACTTCGCAAAACTTTATGTCATATCGTAGATGCTGCTACTACGTTCCACTTGGAGCTATTCCAAACTGTTGCTCCATTATACGTATCCGGTATCTCTACCCAGAGTTATCCGGATAGGTGTTAAGCTTGCAACGACATAACTCTTTACGTCGAACTCTTTATCACCTCCATAACCGAGAAACATTTCCTTATTACTCTAAGGATAATTTTGACCATATCCAGTGATCTACTCCTGGATCACCTTTGTACCCTCTTGCTAGACATGTGGCAAGGCACACATCAGGTGCGGTACTTTGCATGGCATTCCGTATAGAGCCTATGACAAAAGCATAGGGGACGGCCTTCGTCCTTCCTCTTTCATCTGTCGTGGTCAAGCTTTGAGTCTTACCCAACTTCACACCTTACAACTCAGTTAAGAACTCCTTCTTTGACTGATCTCTATTGAACTCCTTCAAAATCATGTCAAATGTGTGTGTTCTTTTGAAAGTATCATCAGGCGTCTTGATCTATCTCTATAGATCTTGATGCCCAATTATATAAGCAGCTTTATCCAGGTCCTCCTTTGAAAAACTCCTTTCAAACAACCCTTTATGCTTTCCAGAAATTCTACATCATTTTGGATCAACAATATGTCATTCACATATACTTATCAGAAATGTTGTACTGCTCCCACTCACTTTATTGTAAATACAAGTTTCTAACAAACTTAGTATAAACCCAAAAACTTTGATCACTCCATCAAAACGTATATTCCGACTCCGAGATGCTTGCTCTAGTCCATGGAAGGATCGCTGGAGCTAGCATACCTTTTAGCATCCTTAGGATCGACAAAACCTTTCTGATTATAGCACATACAACCTTTCCTTACGAAAACAGGTAAGGAAACTTGTTTTGTCATCCATCTGCCAGATTTCATAAATACAGCTAATGCTAAACTGATTCTAACGGACTTAAGCATCGCTACGGGTGAGAAAATCTCATCGTAGTCAACTCCTTGAACTTGTGAAAAAACTCTTTGCCACAAGTCGAGCTTCATAGACGGTGACCATTATCGTCCACATCCGTCTTCTTCTTAAAGATCCATTTATCTCAATGGCTTGCCAATCATCGGGCAAGTCCACCAAAGTCCATACTTCGTTTTGATACATGGATCCTATCTCGGATTTCTCGGCTTCTAACCATTTGTCGGAATACGGGCCCACCATCGCTTCTCCATAGTTCGTAGGTTCATCGTTGTCCAACAACATGACCTCTAAGACAGGATCACCGTACCACTCAGGAGTAGTACATATCCTTGTCGACCTACGAGGTTCGATAGCAACTTGATCTGGAGCTTCATGATCACTATCATTAGGTTCCTCTTCAACAGTCGTAGGTTCCACAGAAACATCTTTCTGTGTTGCACTACTCTCCGGTTGAAGTGAGGGTTCGACAACCTCATCAAGTTCTATCTTCCTCCCACTCAATTCTTTCGAGAGAAACTCCTTCTCGAGAAAGGACCCGTTCTTAGCAACAAACATTTTTGCCCTTGGATCTGAGATAGGAGGTATACCCAACTGTTACCTTTGAGTATCCTATGAAGATGTATTTGTCCGCTTTGGGTTCGAGCTTTTCCCGACTGAAGCCATAAGCATCGCAGCCCCAAACATTGAGAAACGACAACTATGGTTTCTTGCCAAACCACAGTTCATACAGCGTTGTCTCAACGGACTTAGATGGTGCCCTATCTAAAGTGAATGCAGCTGTCTCCAATGCATAACCTCAAAATAACAGCGGTAGATCGGTAAGAGACATCATAGATCGTACCATATCTCATAAGGTTCGATTATGACGTCCAGACACACCATTACGCTGTGGTGTTCCAGGTGGCTTCAACTGCGAAACAATTCCACAATGTCTTAAGTGATTGCCAAAATCACAACTCAGAAAATCTTCCCTTGATCAGATCGTAGGAACATGATCTTCTTGTTATGATGATTCTTAATTTCACTCTGAAATTGCTTGAACTTTTCAAACGTTTCAGACTTTTGCTTCATTAAGTAAATATACCCATATCTACTCAAATCGTCAGTGAAGATGAGAAAATAACGATATCCACCACATGCCTTAATTCTCATTGGATCACACACATCAGCATGTATGATTTCCAACAAGTCACTTGCCCGTTTCATTGTACCTGAAAATGGGGTCTTAGTCATCCTGCCCATGAGGCATGGCTCGCATGTGTCAAGCGATTCAAAATCAAGTGACTCCAAACATCCATCAGCATGGAGTTTCTTCATGCATTTTATGCCAAAATGACCTAAGCGGCAGTGCCACAAGAAATTGGTACTATCATTATTAACTCTACATCTTTTGGCATTAATATTATTATCATGTGTATTAATATTATCGAGATTCAATAAACCATTGGGTGCATGACCATAAAGGTATTATTCATGTAAAAAGAATAACCATTATTCTCTAACTTAAATGAACAACCGTATTGCAATGAACATGATCTAATCATATTCATGCTCAACGTAGACACCTGATAACATTTATCTAGGTTCAACACTAATCCCGAAAATAGAGGGAGCGTGCGATGGTGATCTTATCAACCTTGGAAACACTTCCAACACACATCGTCACCTCGCCCTTAGCTAGTCTCCGTTCAGTCCGTAGCTTTTTCTTCAAGTCACTAATAATAGCAACTGAACCGGTATCCAATACCCAGGTGCTACAAGGAGTACTAGTAAGGTACACATCAATAACACGTATATCAAATATACTTTGTTGAAGTTTCCAGCTATCATATCTACCATGTATTTGGGGTAGTTCCGCTAACATGTGACCGTTCCCCTTACAATAGAAGCACTTAGTCTCGAGGTTTGGGTTCAACCATGGGTTCCTTCATCAGAGCGACAACTGGTTTGCCATTCATGAAGTTTCCCTTCTAGCCCTTGCCCTTTTGAAACCAGTGGTGTTGTTAAACCATCAACACTTGATGCTCCTTCTTGATTTCTACTTTTGCGGTCTTAAGAACCGCTAGTAGCTCTGGGATCATCTCCATCCTTTGCATGTCATAGTTCATCACGAAGTTCTAGTAGCTTGGTGATAGTGTCTAGAGAATTCTGTCAACCACTATCTCACCTGGAAGATTAACTCCCACTTGGTTCAATTGATTTTAGCACCCAGACATTCTGAGCACATGCTCACTACCTGAGCTATTCTCCTCCATCTTTTTGGCAAAAGAACTTGTCAGAGGTCTCATACCTCGCAACACGGGCATGAGCCTGAAATCCCAATTTAAGCTCTTAGAACATCTCATATGTTCTATGGCGTTCAAAACGTCATTGGAATCCCGATTCTAAGCCGTAAAGTATGGTGCACAAAACTATCAAGTAGTCATCAGGACGTGTCTGTCAGGTGTTCACAACATCCACAGACAACGTTTTATGGGTTTGCACATCGAGCGGTGCATCAAAGACGTAAGCTTTCTGTGCAGCAGTGAGGACACTCCTCGGACTACGGACCCAGTCCGCATCATTGCTTACAATATCTTTCAACTTAGTCTTTCTCTAGGATCGTATTAAACAGGGAGCTACAACGCAGTTATTGGTCTACAACATAATTTGCGAAGACAACTTAGACTATTGTTCATGACAATTAAGTTCATCTAATGAACTCCCACTCAGATAGACATCTCTGTAGTCATCTATGTGATACATGATCCGAATCGACTAGGCCGTGTCCGATCATCACGTGAGACGGACTAGTCATCAACGGTGAACATCTTCATGTTGATCGTATCTTCTATACGACTCATGTTCGACCTTTCGGTCTTCCGTGTTCCGAGGCCATGTCTGTACATGCTAGGCTCGTCAAGTCAACCCTAAGTGTATCGCGTGTGTAAATCTGGCTTACACCCGTTGTATGCGAACGTTAGAACCTATCACACCCGATCATCACGTGGTGCTTCGGAACAACGAACCTTAGCAACGGTGCACAGTTAGGGGGAACACAATTCTTGAAATTTTAGTGAGAGATCATCTTATTCACTACCGTCGTTCTAAGCAAATAAGATGTAAAACATGATAAACATCACATGCAATCAAATAGTGACATGATATGGCCAATATCATCTTGCTCCTTTGATTTTCATCTTTGGGGCTCCATGATCATCATCCTCACCGGCATGACACCATGATCTCCATCATCATGATCTCCATCATCGTGTCTTCATGAAGTCGTCTCGCCAAACGTTACTTCTACTACTATGGCTAACGTTTAGCAATAAAGTAAAGTAATTACATGGCGTTATACAGCGACACGCAGGTCATACAATAAATAAGACAACTCCTATGGCTCCTGTCGGTTGTCATTCTCATCGACATGCAAGTCGTGATTCCTATTACAAGAACATGATCAATCTCATACATCACATATATTTCATTCATCACATCCTTTTGGCCATATCACATCACACGGCACATGCTGCAAGAACAAGTTAGACGTCCTCTAATTGTTGTTGCAAGTTTTTACGTGGTTGCTATAGGTTTCTAGCAAGAACGTTTCTTACCTACGCCAAAACCACAACGTGATATGCCAATTTCTATTTACCCTTCATAAGGACCCTTTTCATCGAATCCGATCCGACTAAAGTGGGAGAGACAGACACCCGCTAGCCACCTTATGCAACTAGTGCATGTCAGTCGGTGGAACCTGTCTCGCATAAGAGTACGTGTAAGGTCGGTCCGGGCCGCTTCATCCCACGATGCCGCCGAATCAAGATAAGACTAGTAACGGCAAGAGAATTGACATGATCGACGCCCACAACTACTTTGTGTTCTACTCGTGCAAGATACTACGCATAGACCTAGCTCATGATGCCACTGTTGGGGATCGTAGCAGAAAATCAAAAATTTCCTACGCATCACCAAGATCTATCTATGGAGTAATCTAGCAACGAGGGGAAGGTGAGTGCATCTACATACCCTTGTAGATCGCGATGCGGAAGTGTTGCAAGAACGCGGATGAAGGAGTCGTACTCGCTGTGATTCAGATCGCGGTTGATTCCGAACTAAGCGCCGAACAACGGCGCCTCCGCGTTCAACACACGTGCAGCCCGATGACGTCTCCCACGCCTTGATCCAGCAAGGAGAGAGGGAGAGGTTGGGGAAGACTCCATCCAACAGCAGCACGACGGCGTGGTGGTGGTGGAGGAGCGCGGGACTCCAGCAAGGCTTCGCCAAGCACTGCGAGAGACGAGGAGGGAGAGAGGTAGGGCTGCGCCAAGCGACAGAGGTCAAAACGTGTTGTGGGCAGCCCCAAAACTCTCATATATATAGGGGGAATGGGGGGCTGCGCCCCCTTTAGGGTTTCCCACCCCTAGGGGTGCGGCCACCCTAGATCCCATCTAGGGGTGGCGGCCAGAGGGGGAGAGGGAGAGGGGGGCGCACCAGATTGGGCCCTAGGTCCCATCTGCCCTAGGGTTTGCCCCCCCTCCCCTCTTGCAGGCGCCTTGGGCCTTGGTGGGGGGCGCACCAGCCCACCTAAGGCTGGTCCCCTCCCACACTTGGCCCATGTATGCCTCCGGGGCTGGTGGCCCCACCCGGTGGACCCCCGGGACCCTCCTGGTGGTCCCGGTACGCTACCGATAGCGCCCGAAACTTTTCCGGTGACCAAAACGGGACTTCCCATATATGAATATTTACCTCCAGACCATTCCAGAAATCCTCGTGACGTCCGGGATCTCATCCAGGACTCCGAACAACATTCGGTAACCGCGTACATACTTTCCCTATAACCCTAGCGTCATCGAACCTTAAGTGTGTAGACCCTACGGGCTCGGGAACCATGCAGACATGACCGAGACAACTCTCCGGCCAATAACCAACAGCGGGATCTGGATACCCATGTTGGCTCCCACATGCTCCACGATGATCTCATCGGATGAACCACGATGTCAAGGATTCAATCAATCCCGTATACAATTCCCTTTGTCTATCGGTATAGCACTTGCCCGAGATTCGATCGTCGGTATACCGATACCTTGCTCAATCTCGTTACCGGCAAGTCTCTTTACTCGTTCCGTAACACATCATCCCGTGATCAACTCCTTGATCACATATTGTGCACATTATGATGATGTCCTACCGAGTGGGCCCAGAGATACCTCTCCGTCATACGGAGTGACAAATCCCAGTCTCGATTCGTGCCAACCCAACGAACACTTTTGGAGATACCTGTAGTGCACCTTCATAGCCACCCAGTTACGTTGTGACGTTTGGTACACCCAAAGCATTCCTACGGTATCCGGGAGTTGCACAATCTCATGGTCTAAGGAAAAGATACTTGACATATAGAAAAGCTTTAGCATACGAACTACACGATATGTGCTAGGCTTAGGATTGGGTCTTGTCCATCACATCATTCTCATAATGATGTGATCCCGTTACCAACGACATCCAATATCCATGGTCAGGAAACCGTGACCATCTGTTGATCAACGAGCTAGTCAACTAGAGGCTTACTAGGGACATGGTGTTTGTCTATGTATCCACACATGTATCTGAGTTTCCTATCAATACAATTCTCACATGGATAATAAAAGATTATCATGAACAAAGAAATATAATAATAACCCATTTATTATTGCCTCTAGGGCATATTTCCAAAACAAATGTGTACGGCCAAGATCAAGGACTCACTGGAAGATATCACAACACAACTCTAGACACAAATTAAATAATACAAGCTTTATATTACAACCCAGGGGCCTCGAGGGCTCGAATACAAAAGCTCGAATACACAAGAGTTAGCGGAAGCAACAATATCTGAGTACAGACATAAGTTAAACAAGATTGCCTTAAGAAGGCTAGCACAAAAGTAACAAAGATCGAAAAGGCAAGGCCTCCTGCCTGGGACCTCCTAACTACTCCTCGAAGCCGAACCCCACGTAGAAGCATCATCGGGATCTTCTGGCTCCTGGACTCCATCAACCTGGTTGCATCATCCGAGAAGAAGGAACAAGAGGGGAAAAGGGGGAGAAAGCAACCGTGAGTACTCATCCAAAGTACTCGCAAGCAAGGATCTACACTACAAATGCAATGATATCTGTGTAGGGGGTAATATATGTGGGTTAAACTGCAGCATGCCAGAATAAGAGGGGGATAGCTAATCCAATCGAAGACTACGCTTCTGGCCACCTCCACCTTGCAGCAGTAGAAGAGAATAGATTGAAGTAACAAGTATCCTCGCATCTCGCAGCCTCCGTCTTGCAGCAGTAGAATAGAATAGATGGTAAGTTCACCAGGTAACAAAGTATAGCATAAACCTACCCGGCGATCCTCCCGCATGTCACCCTGTGAGAGAGCAACCACCGAGTTATATCTGGAACTTGTAAGGGTGTGTTTTATTAAGTATCCGGTTCTAGTTGTCATGGGGTCAGAGTACAACTTCGGGTCGTCCTTTTACCGAGGGACACGACTATTCGAATAGATTAACTTCCCTGTAGGGGTGCACCATATAACCCAGCACGCTCGATCCCATTTTGCCGGACACACTTTCCAGGGTCATGCCCGGCCTCGGAAGATCAACACGTCGCAGCCCTACCTAAGCACAGCAGAGAGGTCAGCACGCCGGTCTAAACCCTAAGCACACGGGGTTCTGGGCCCATCGCCCAATGCACACCTGCATGTTGCGAGGGCGGCCGGTAAGCAGACCTAGCCTCTCCTAATACCAGAGTAGGCTTTCCAGTCCAATCCGGCGCGCGCCGCTAAGTCGCTGACGTCAAGAAGGCTTCGGCTGATACCACGACGTCGAGTACCCATAACTATTCCCACGTAGCTGGTTAGTGCGTATAGACCAAATGGCCAGACTCAGATCAAATACAAAAATCTCGATAAACGTGTTATTATGACATAGCTGCGGACAACGACCAGGTCCAGGCCCACCTGTCTCCTAGGTGGTCGCAACCTGCCCTGTCGCTCCGCCACAAAGTAACCATTAGGGGGCTGTCGGGAACCCAGGCCCACCACTACCTGGGTGGAACCACCTGCCCCTTCAGCCCCCATCTCCGAATCATCATCATGTGTATGTAAAGTATGTATATAGTATATACCCGTGATCATCACCCGAGTGATCACGGCCCGATGGTATAGCATGGCAGACGGACAAGAATGAAGGGCCACTGATGGAATACTAACATCCTATACTAAGCATTAGGATGGCAGGGACAGGTATCAACAGTTGTAGCAGCAATGATAGGCTATGCAACAGAATAGGAGTAACCGAACAGTAACATGCTACACTACTCTAATGCAAGCAGTAGAAAGAAGAATAGGCGATATCTGGTGATCAAAGGGGGGGCTTGCCTGGAAGCTCTGCAGAAGAAAGGACTCTTCAGAAGCGTAGCCGTAGTCGAACACCGAAGCATCAATGGTCTCGGGGTCTATCACAGTATCGGAGTCTACCGAAAATAAGCAAAGAAGGGGAAACAAATAAATAACAGAGCAAACAATAGCATCACAAAGCATAACATGGCAAAAGGCGGTGCTACGTGTGACCTAACGCGGTGCTCGGTGATACAGGCGAAGAGGAATAACATCCGGGAAGTAATCCCGGTGTTAGGCATTTTCGGGCAGAGGAAACGGAGGGGGAATGTTGCATGTTCGGTATGATAGAGATGTGTGGCGGACGAACGGACCGCGTATTCGGATTCGTCTCGTCGTTCTGAGCAACTATCATGTACAAAGTTTTTCCATCCAAGGTACGGTTTATTTTATATTAATTCTAAAAGATTTAATCATTTTTAGAATTTATTTAATTATTTTAAATCAACATTATCCAGAATAGTGCATGCTGACATCAGCATGACGTCAGCAGTCAACAGGGGTTGACTGAGTCAAACTGACGTGCGGGTCCTAGCTGTCATTGTCTAAGACTAACTAAACAAGTTTAATTAGTTTAGTTAGTTGATTAGGTTAACTAAACAGTGATTAATTAAGTTATTTAATTTAGTTAATTAATGAATTAATATTTTTATTTTATTTTTAATTCTTTTTTTTGTATCTCCTTTTTTTACTTCTTTTTTTTACGTCTTGGGGATGGGGCCCCTTGTCATAGGCCCCTAGGGCCCTGGTGGATCGGGCGCTAACGTTGCGGGCGCTGGATGCCCGTCGGGGCGGACCCAACCCACGGCCACGGCAAGGCGCATGGCGGAGCGCCGACAGCGCCCACCGTGGCGAGCCGCGGCCCTAGCGCCGGCGGAGGACGACGCCGGAGGAGGGGGCGGCTCCGGCGCGCGGGGGGAGACGGCCAGCCTGGGCGTGGCCTGTCGCCGGTGCGGGGCGCACGAGATGGGGGCTCTGGCGGGCGCGGCATACGCAACACGAAGGCGGGGCTCGAGGGGCGCGCGAGGCGCGGCGGCATCGCGGCGAGGCTGCGGTGTCTCGGCGTAGGCAGCAGAGTAGCAGGCGGCGACGAGCAGCTATGGCGGCTCGCAGGGGGCGCAGCCAGGAGCGAGCGAGGCAGGGAGGCGCTAGGCGAGGCCAGGGCGGCTTGCTGGTGCGGGGAGGTGGGTCGGCCGGACGGCGGGTCAGCTAAGGCTGCGATGCACGACAACAGGGGGGAAGAGGAGGCACGGAGCGCGGACGCGTGACCGTGCGGAATGGCTGCGGGCGCACGCGATGTTGTGGTGACCACGGGCGGAGGCAGAGGAGACATGAAACGGGCATGGGGAGCGCGCGTGGAAGAGAAGGGAAAGGCCGGAGCCTCACTAGCGTTGCCGGCGTACAGGGCGTCGTGGCTCGAGGTGGGCCGGTAAGGAGGATGTCGGGGACGCGACGACGATGGCCGTGGTGAGGAGGCGGTGTTTGACGACGGCGTCGGCGAGGTGAGGTAGATGGGCGACGGGGTCAGCACGGCGACGGGCGATACGGTCGTCGGGTTGGGTGATGGCTGGGCCGAGCTGGGGCGACGGGCGACCAGGGCGTCGGCTGCCCCGATCCCGATCCAGATTGGGAGGGGGAGGCGAGAGCGAGTGGGGAAAAAAGGGGCTGTTGGTGGTTAGGGTTTGGTGGTGGGGAGGCCTAAGTAGGCCAGTTAGTTGGGCTGGCCGGCTGGGCCGTTTGGCCCAGTTGGCCGGGGGGGGGCTTTCTCCTTTTATTTTATTTTGTTTTGCCTTTTCTTTTCATTTATTTTCCTTATACCATTTTATTTTATTTAGTTTTATAAAATACATAGTTGTACCTAAATTAGTATTAACAACTATGCCACCACCACAATTAACTTGGCACCTAAATTAAAATAGTTTGTTTTAAATAATATTTTATAATCATTTAACTAATTGTTTTTGCTACTGTTATGTTCATCTTTGAATATTTTCACATTTTATACAAGTGTGGTTTCTCCACTACAATTACCTATGCAATATTTGGCATGACCTGAACATTATAGTTTCAGTGTTTGAAAACTTTTACCGTTTGACTCGATTTTGGAATTGAATTTGAATCGGTTTCGAATCAACGTGAGTTTAATAACCATAACCAAGGTGACGTGGCATCATCAACGTGGAATTACTGTAGCCTGATTATCCGGGCGTCACAATTCTCCTCCACTACAAGAAATCTCGTCCCGAGATTTAAGCGGTGGAGTATGGGGGGGGAGTGCTGGTAGCGAAAACCTAACGAGTCTTCTCGATCTTGGCTGCTCTTCTCGAAGAGGTTGATCCCTTTCGTTGATTTCTTCATCTCTCTGCTTCAAGTCATCGTGATCAAGTCGCCATCCTTCTTCGGGATGTCCATCGTCCTACGAACGCGACCAGGGGGAAAAACTCTGGAAGAACGCATATCCAGAAAGCTGGGCATCTGACGGTGAACTCAATGGGAAATATACGAGGTACCCTATGAGTAGTATTGTAGTGAACTCCTTGAGAGCAATACACGATGATACAAAAGTTTCAAATGGGTAGGCATCATTCGACGCCTAGACATCAGCTGGAATGGGGGCTTGAACAATGAGAATAACATGGTGTTTGATACCAGGATGAAACATAGAAGAATTTAGCTCGTGAATCACATACGAAGCCAGGTGCAAAGGATACCATAGAATTCAGGTTGTAAAGAAAAGTCAGGTTTCGATCCAGTGGACCTGTGGGTTATGGGCCCACCATGTGCGTTGAAAGTAGGAAGGGTGATGACCTCTTGCACAGAAAGCAAGGCATGTCAGAGGATAGTCTATCACCTAAGTTGGCAACAATGTCGGTACCAAGGACGGGGAACGAAGAGAACCATTGTCTTGCTCGTTGAAACGAGGCGGACCGGTAGGCAAAGTTTTCTTCCAGCGGTGGTTACCAGAATGTTACCAACCATGGTAATAGGGTGTTATCGACAGAGTTGTACAACAAGGTGTTTACATAAGCAGAGTATTATTACTACTTAGATTATATGTAGATCAAGGAAAGGTTAAACAAACAAATGGAAAGGAAAATTGTGATTACACACAATTATTAGGAGTATATCCATCCCATGGACAAGAAGAATCATGGCAGACAGGGTAGGAGAGCAAGCACCCAACCTTCAGATAAGGAGGCAAGGATTAATCAAGATGTTACCCATACAATGGTGTTTGGATAACTGACCAAGAAACATTTAGCATCGTGCCTCCAATGTTCTTGTTGATGAGCGGGGGTATCATAGTCATGCTTCGAGGTAGCAATGATATGGTGTTTCAATTAAGGGCCAGACCTTGGATACACAAATGATCCAGCAGAAGCAACTTCTAGAATAAGTCTTACAATTTCCTCTTGGAAGAATGGCTATCCTTACAAAAGAAATTATAATGATGGGTCCTCTAGCCTGGGGTGCTAGGCATGCCATCATATTACCAGGTGATCAAAGGACCAACATTATAACTACTGGAAAGTTGTCCCAACCATCATATCTGACCAAGATTCATATTCGATTGGTGTCATGATACCTCAGACTCAGGATGTTCGAGAATAAAAGGTGCAACATAAATCGACGAAATGACATTTCAAGATTCTCGGGAATTGAACTATGGGAGCAGGTTCCCGAAACAATAGTTCATCATTAAACCAAGGAGAGGATGAGGATGTGGCTAATGGGCACAGCGACAATTCATCGAGAATTCGAAACGGATGGATTTCCATAATAATGTGAACAAGAAGAAGACACTTGTCAATTCAAATGATATAATGTTGTAAGCTTGAGGAAAACATACACCATTAATAATAAGTTGAAAGGTGTGCCCGAAATATGACCTTAGGCAGCAAGATCAATGTTAGAGTGGCGATTCAATAATTAATAGTCTAAGAACGAACTGTCGATTGTTAACTTCAAAGCAAAAGTGTTGCTAGGAGTACTGAACGCAAGCAACATCGTTAGCATATTGATATCCCGGTTAAAAACAACACGGGCACCAAAGAAGAATAGTGATGGTGAGAAGTATCATCATACCGAGAGTTTCTAAGAGGTGGAGCAATGCCCACAACATTCTCGACTTTAAAGACAGTAATACTTCAAGGTAGAACACAATACTAGCTGGGGAGCAAGTGGTATTCATAGAGTAGACAAGTTCGCGATGAAAGGAAGTCAAGGGTGTTGTCGATGATCATAAAAATCATCGAGGGCAATGAGGGGATTTCTCATTACGAACACAGTTGACATCTCAGAAGAAGTCAAAGTGTTGAAGGTGATCCGACACATTTGTCGGGAGGTTTCAAGAGGATGCAGTCAAACAACAACGACAACAAGCAAGGGAATGACGAAGGGGCAAGTTATTGGATCAATATAAAAGATGCAAGCTCGGAATCAAAGTTGCCTTACTGAACAAGCAACCAGATGTTGAAAGCTCAACGTAAGTTGTGCTCAATCTATGAAGAATTTGTGCACCAAAGAAGGACGAGGTAGCACAGTCAAGGATAGCTAGACAAGGTATGTACCCGATAGTCTAGGATTAAACCAGATTGAGTTTAAAAATTTCCCAGTAACATCTACTAGGGGTGTTAAATTTTTAGAGCGGATTTGATTTACTAAACGGTGTCCTCGGTTGACGGCAACCTAGAACCCGTAGAGTGATTACGACAAGCAAAGGTAATACTTCATCAAAAGTTCAAAAGTTGTAGTGCAAAGGCATGATATCCTCGAGATATCAGAGGGTAAAACTCGAAGGTAGAACACGATAGAAGTTGAACTAGGCCATTGACCTATGACAGTAGATACTTTAACCTTGTCAAAAATTGACGAGGCCTGAAATGGATTTATTCCAGATATATTGAATAAGGACAGCATGGTCGGAACCATAACTGTAAGGAATCAAATTTATTGACACCGAAAGAATTATTTAGGTGAAAAATCATCTTGCAAGAAGCTTCCGAGATGGTCTACATCATATTCATGGGCATGAACACAAAGTTCAAGGTCGACTCCCACTTCTTTAATGCATATCATTTCATTCACCTCTCGCTTTGATAAAACTGTAGTGTTGGAATTTTATTTGGTAGAACACCGGAAGAGTATGACTTGTGAAAACTTCTAGGTTCTCACGAATTAGGGGAATGCATAGGTTTAACCCATCGGGCATCTTAGTAACATATACCACAAGTTTCAAAAGTAAAAACACAAGCTCGAAAGCAGAGCATGGTTGGCCAAGTAGAGGATACAATTTACCAAAGGCATTACGTATCAGGGGAAGAACTCACAAGGTGATTGAATATGAAGGATAATGTCGGATAACAATCCAACAATGGATCGGACGATCCAAAACGGAGCTAATGTGAGTATCGGTACTCACTTAGAGGAAGAAAGAATGCAGAGGCATCAGATTCAAGAATCACCTGATTAGTCTGATGCTTAAATAGAAAGAAATTATGGTTTCCAAAACAAGGGATCAGAAGCAGACGCTATGGCTAAGGATGAATAAGTTGAAACACTTAGTTGGACAATCAATTAAAGGTTTGAATTGCCGAGAACCAACCCAGGTCCGGAATGACGTCTGAGTCGGAAAGATAATTTCAATAAGGATAACCCGATGACTGCGTGCACACGCACACATTGAATCAATAGGCTCAAAATGCCTAAGACAAGGGATGTTAACGAAGACTACTAGTCATATGGAATTAACCATAATGCAAGCAGGCAAGAATTTCAAGAGTAACAGGCTGCAGAAATTTTTCGAAAGATCAAAAGTATTCCGAAGAATTTTGTTAGACACATGAACAATTGAGAAGAACGGATCCTCGATAATTGTGAGGAAATAACCGTAAGGGTTTTCATGCAAAATAAAACTGCATGGCAGTAAACTCAAAGGATTCTCAGGACAACGGAGAATATTTCGAGGCATCTTGTAACAACAAGAGCGACGAGGAACGATCATGAGAATGACAAATGCACACAGATATCCATAGGGATATATCGGTGGCAGTGAATTGCAAAGGCGATGAGCTCAAAGGTCTCGGGAAAACATTGAGGGATATCCTCAGAATCTTCTGACGAAGTAGGTGATCTTCCGGAATGAGGGCTCTCCGGGAGAAATAGTTACAAGAACCTAGAGTCCGAGTTAGTAAAATCTTTTAACCCGAATAGAAGAGAGGTCAGAGTCCCAGAGCATAGACGAGGAATAAGAGATCCTAATACCACCCATTGGTGTTGTGGGCCCGTAAGCCACACAACAAGTTAGTAAATTTGTTTTTTTAAAGACTAGACACAACTTCGGCCAAGGAGTTGGAAAGGGGGATTCCTACAGGCAGTCGGCTCTGATACCAACTTGTGGCGCCCCCGATTTGTCCGTACACTAATCATGCACGCAAATGTGTATGGCCAAGATCAAGGACTCACTTGAAGATATCATAACACAACTCTAGACACAAATTAAATAATACAAGCTTTATATTACAAGCCAGGGGCCTCGAGGGCTCGAATACAAAAGCTCGAATACACAAGAGTTAGCGGAAGCAACAATATCTGAGTACAGACATAAGTTAAACAAGATTGCCTTAAGAAGGCTAGCACAAAAGTAACAAAGATCGAAAAGGCAAGGCCTCCTGCCTGGGACCTCCTAACTACTCCTCGAAGCCGAACCCCACGTAGAAACATCATCGGGATCTTCTGGCTCCTGGACTCCATCAACCTGGTTGCATCATCCGAGAAGAAGGAACAAGAGGGGAAAAGGGGAGAAAGCAACCGTGAGTACTGATCCAAAGTACTCGCAAGCAAGGATCTACACTACAAATGCAATGATATCTGTGTAGGGGGTAACATATGTGGGTTAAACTGCAGCATGCCAGAATAAGAGGGGGATAGCTAATCCAATCGAAGACTACGCTTCTGGCCACCTCCACCTTGCAGCAGTAGAAGAGAATAGATTGAAGTAACAAGTATCCTCGCATCTCGCAGCCTCCGTCTTGCAGCAGTAGAATAGAATAGATGGTAAGTTCACCAGGTAACAAAGTATAGCATAAACCTACCCGGCGATCCTCCCGCAGATCACCCTGTGAGAGAGCAACCACCGAGTTATATCTGGAACTTGTAAGGGTGTGTTTTATTAAGTATCCGGTTCTAGTTGTCATGAGATCAGAGTACAACTCCGGGTCGTCCTTTTACCGAGGGACACGGCTATTCGAATAGATTAACTTCCCTGCAGGGGTGCACCACATAACCCAGCACACTCGATCCCATTTGGCCGGACACACTTTCCAGGGTCATGCCCGGCCTCGGAAGATCAACACGTCGCAGCCCTACCTAAGCACAGCAGAGAGGTCAGCACGCCGGTCTAAACCCTAAGCGCACGGGGTTCTGGGCCCATCGCCCAATGCACACCTGCACGTTGCGAGGGCGGCCGGTAAGCAGACCTAGCCTCTCCTAATACCAGAGTAGGCTTTCCAGTCCAATCCGGCGCGCGCCGCTAAGTCGCTGACGTCAAGAAGGATTCGGCTGTTACCACGACGTCGAGTACCCATAACTATTCCCACGTAGCTGGTTAGTGCGTATAGACCAAATGGCCAGACTCAGATCAAATACCAAGATCTCGATAAACGCGTTATTATGACATAGCCGCGGACAACGACCAGGGCCAGGCCCACCTGTCTCCTAGGTGGTCGCAACCTGCCCTGTCACTCCGCCACAAAGTAACCATCAGGGGGCTGTCGGGAACCCAGGCCCACCACTACCTGGGTGGAACCACCTGCCCCTTCAGCCCCCATCTCCGAATCATCATCATGTGTATGTAAAGTATGTATATAGTATATACCCGTGATCATCACCCGAGTGATCACGGCCCGATGGTATAGCATGGCAGACGGACAAGAATGAAGGGCCACTGATGGAATACTAACATTCTATAGTAAGCATTAGGATGGCAGGGACAGGTATCAACAGTTGTAGCAGCAATGACAGGCTATGCAACAGAATAGGAGTAACCGAACGGTAACATGCTACACTACTCTAATGCAAGCAGTAGAAAAGAAGAATAGGCGATATCTGGTGATCAAAGGGGGGGCTTGCCTGGAAGCTCTGCAGAAGAAAGGAATCTTCGGAAGCGTAGCCGTAGTCGAACACTGAAGCATCAATGGTCTCGGGGTCTATCACAGTATCGGAGTCTACCGAAAATAAGCAACGAAGGGGAAACAAATAAATAACAGAGCAAACAATAGCATCACAAAGCATAACATGGCAAAAGGCGGTGCTACGTGTGACCTAACGCGGTGCTCGGTGATACAGGCGAAGAGGAATAACATCCGGGAAGTATTCCCGGTGTTAGGCATTTTCGGGCAGAGGAAACGGAGGGGAATGTTGCATGTTCGGTATGATAGAGATGTGTGGCGGACGAACGGACCGCATATCCGGATTCGTCTCGTCGTTCTGAGCAACTTTCATGTACAAAGTTTCTCCATCCGAGGTACGGTTTATTTTATATTAATTCTAATAGATTTAATCATTTTTAGAATTTATTTAAATATTTTAAATCAACATTATCCAGAATAGTGCATGCTGACGTCATCATGACGCCAGCATGACATCAGCAGTCAACAGGGGTTGACTGAGTCAAACTGACGTGCGGGTCCCAGCTGTCATTATTTAAGACTAACTAAACAAGTTTAATTAGTTTAGTTAGTTGATTAGGTTAACTAAACAGTGATTAATTAAGTTAATTAATTTAGTTAATTAATGAATTAATATTTTTATTTTATTTATAATTCTTTTTTTGTATCTCCTTTTTTTTACTTCTTTTTTTTACGTCTTGGGGATGGGGCCCCTTGTCATAGGCCCCTAGGGCCCTGGTGGATCGGGCGCTAACGGTGCGGGCGCTGGCTGCCCGTCGGGGCGGAGCCAAGCCACGGCCACGGCAAGGCGCATGGCGGGGCGCCGACAGCGCCCACCGTGGCGAGCTGCGGCCCTAGCGCCGGCGGAGGACGACGCCGGAGGAGGGGCGGCTCCGGCGCGTGGGGGGAGACGGCCAGCCGGGGCGTGGCCTGGCGTCGGTGCGGGGCGCACGAGATGGGGGCTCTGGCGGGCGCGGCATACGCAACACGAAGGCGGGGCTCGGGGGGCGCGCGAGGCGCGGCGGCATCACGGCGAGGCTGCGGTGGCTCGGCGTAGGCAGCAGAGCAGTAGGCGGCGACGAGCAGCTATGGCGGCTCGCAGGGGGCGCGGCCAGGAGCGAGCGAGGCAGGGAGGTGCTAGGCGAGGCCAGGGCGGCTTGCTGGTGCGGGTACGTGGGTCGGCCGGACGGCGGATCAGCTAAGGCCGCGACGCACGACAACTGGGGGGAAGAGGAGGCACGGAGCGCGGACGCGTGACCGTGCTGAATGGCTGCGGGCGCACGCGATGTTGTGGTGACCGCGGGCGGAGGCAGAGGAGACACGAAACGGGCGTGGGGAGCGCGCGTGGAAGAGAAGGGAGAGGCCGGAGCCTCACCAGCGTTGCCGGGGTACAGGGCGTCGTGGCTCGAGGTGGGCCGGTGAGGAGGATGTCGGGGACGCGACGACGACGGCCGTGTTGAGGAGGCGGCGTTTGACGACGGCGTCGGTGAGGTGAGGTAGAAGGGCGACGGGGTCAGCACGGCGACGGGCTATACGGTCGTCGGGTTGGGTGATGGCGGGGCCGAGCTGGGGCATCTGGCGACCAGGGCGTCGGGTGCCCCGATCCCGATCCAGATTGGGAGGGGGAGGCGAGAGCGAGTGGGGAAAAAATAGGGGTTGTCGGTGGTTAGGGTTTGGTGGTGGGGAGGCCTAAGTAGGCCAGTTAGTTGGGCTGGCCGGCTGGGCCGTTTGGCCCAGTTGGCCGGGGGGCTTTCTCCTTTTATTTTATTTTGTTTTGCCTTTTCTTTTCATTTATTTTCCTTATACCATTTTATTTTATTTAGTTTTATAAAATACATAGTTGTACCTAAATTAGTATTAACAACTATGCCACCACCACAATTAACTTGGCACCTAAATCTATACCTATACTAATTTGTGACTCCCTAGAAATTACCACGTTAATTAGAAAATAGGAGCCGTTAATCTCGGTGGGACCGAGTTATTACGGTAGAGATCAACCCATGTAAGATTGTTTTTTATTACGGTAGAGATAAACCCATCTAAGATTGTTTTTTCTGTCAATGGCGTCCATCCAATCTCTATATAAGCTAATTACAACCGTTGGATGAGGTGCATGAAAGAGTCCCCCGCTGTTGTCCCACGTGCAAACCTATTCAAGGAAGAGTCCTCACCCTAACGAGGCTCCAAGGCGGCGTATAGAGGCCCTTACCATCCCTCATGTTCCAGTAACCTCTTCAACGCATAAATCACGAAAACGATGCAAACAGCCTGTTTCCTTCCTATCTCCCATGCGCCAAGTCGCTAACTAAGGTTCCATCTTGGCTGATGGTGCTGAATGTGACATGATTTCAATCTCCTCATCTTGCTTGCCCGAACAGACTGCAATTCATGATTATTTGACGCCCATAATCCATGTTGGTTGATGCTGAGCAACTCTCACAAGTTCCGTTCTTCAACTACCCAGTGGGTAGGCTGGTGTTTCTCTTGGGGTTGGCCTTTCCTCTCCACGCATGCATCTTCAGAGTCATGCCCACCATCCGGTTGCCGGTCAACACGCCCTTCAATATCCACTGGACGTCCTAAAACCACCAACATAGATTGGAATCAAAGTAACTAGATTAGTAAGTCTTCTCCATAATTATTCCATAGGTTTGTTGTTTTCTAATTTGGCTGAAAATTGTGGATCCAAATCAAGTTTATCCCCTATTTAAAATTTATAGGTCATAATAGCAAATTATCTTTTTTTTTTAGAAAAACCAATTTATCTTATTTACTTTGTTTGGTCACCAACAACATCTGGAGAAGTGCAGATATGCTTAGAATAAACTCAGTGTATGTGTGTTTTTGGCCTGCGGGTGAAACATATATAGATATATGCTTGGATGGGACGTGGTTCTATGGACGTTATGCTGAAAATTTTAGGATTCCACAACAGCGCGGACAACTAACGGTGTGACGCTCACGGCATCATTCATGTACACTTGATGTCAGCACATAGTTTGAGAATTCCACGACTGCATGCAAAGTTTACGGCGCGCGGTGCTCATGGCATTGTGCATGTACACTTATTGTCAGCGCATGCAGGGATCACTACTGGGTGGCAGACCAACTGTGTAGTATTGAGAGTGTTTAACCGCAGCACCAGGCCGTGCACTTCCGATGTCAGCGCATGCAGGCATCACTACTAGGTGCAGGCCAACTGTGCAATGTTGAAAGTGTTTAACCACAGCACCAGGCCGTGCACTTCCGCTCACGAGATTTTTGAAAAGTTTATCTCCCATTACAGTACCTCCTTGATGTTGCAGCTCTGTGGTTAAAGTAAATGCCTCAACGGGGACACAAAACATTGAATATGATTTGTATGTGATCGGAAAATTCCAAATGCTGGCTCACCCCTATGTTCAACGGATGAGGCGCCATAAGGTCTATGTGCTAAAGTTACTTTCAGAATTTTTGAAACAAAGTTACAACAGATTTAGCGAGACTGCATCTTACATTGTTTTTCATAATTATTGTCGATGCTAATTAATAAATCTTAGAACCCTATTCTTATTTTTTCTATTTTACAAAAACCATATAAACGTACATTACAATATATTGTTTTTTACATTTTATAGGGCAATCAACAAACATAGCAGTATATGTTATAGGTAACAAGCATCTGATGTGCCATGTTGACATTAACTTTTTCTTCAGTGTTTCATCAAAGTTATGGTATACTTAAATATAGAGTTATATTATGTCTTCCCACTGTCCAATACGTCTTATACCTTGGACAATTGGCTCCCTTATATGGAGATAAGTCCTCCCTGCCTTACATGGTCTAATAAATTTCAGAGAGAGATGCTGACATCTTCTCATTATGTAAAGTATTTGATGGTTTGCTTCTATAAAAAAATATGTTTCCCTGTTCCAATAATGGATTTGTAGAGAAATTATTGTGTACTTATTGTTGGCATACTTTTCGTGCCTTCAGAACTGTACAATTTTCTAAGAAAATGAAATATCGAGCCTTTTTGTTTACTCGGGATAATGCATCCAGTTGAGAAACATGAGTGCCATGTCCCTATTGACAAATAATGTTAGTTTTCAGTATGATTTCTATATCTGTATTTTTATGGATTTTCATTGCAAGCATATGATCGTGTACAACAATATTTTGGCATTCCATCCTTCTTTTAGGTGTATTTATCTAAAATCAATTGGTGAACGAGATTAATGTTGTTCGTGGACATACCATGATTCCATGGAGTATAATTCAACTTGCCATATATAATCAAGACAATTTTCTCTCAATTATGTGGTGGTTATACCAAAATTATGACAAGCAGTTCACAACAGGTATAGTACAACACTGATGTTCTGCACAGAGACATAACCTAGCTGCATATATCTACATCTGTGATACTACATACCACTTTGATTGAATCCTTTAAAAATATATGGGCACTTTACACGTCCAATGCAGATATGTGATACTACATACCACTTTGATTGAATCCAGTATTTTGAGAGAATATGACCATGGTCAAAAATTATTTTCTAGAAGGTTATTAAATATCCGGAGATCATCTTCAATGATTCATAAAGTTTTGTATAAAACATAAAAATGCATGTTTACCTGCAAAAATGATTTTGTAGATGGCTTCTTCCTCTGGTAGTATATTTAAATTAAGATAATTTGTCAAAATTCAGATGAGCTGGTAACCAGTTGCGGTGGTGCCGATTTGTTAGAGATTCCTCCAACAACCTTATATTATCTGAATAAAATGAAAAACTAAGACACTTGATAATTTTATCAACTAACCCGTGCGAATGCACGGGTAGACGACTAGTCTACTACTAATCATCCACCTTGAGATATCTATCCAGAACATCTCGCTGGTATTAAGTTGCGAGTCCCACCCATAGTGTAAACTCAAAGCAACAGACAACTGCATTAAAAGAACTTTGCGTAAAATAAACAATCCTTGCACCCGCGGGCACAAGCACCGTTGTTTTCCCCCTTGTGGCAACAACACATCCCCTAGACTCATGTTTCTGTCACTCAAACTAGTCATCGAGGGGCATGAACCCAAATCGAGCATAACGTTCCCTCTTGGAGTCACTACCTACTATTTGGCCAAAGCAATAAATAACAACGGAGAACATGCAAGAATTACTTACGAACATAAATATAAAAGAGGTAGATCAAATATATTACTCAAGCACAATCTGAACATAATCTCATAATCCATCGGATCCCAGCAAACTCATCATAGCAACAACATAAGGATTACATATGTGCCTCGATCATGTAGGGCAGCTCGCGGGGACTAATTAGTGAAGCACAAGAACGGGAGGAGAACATCACATAGCTACTGGTCATGGACTCATGGTCCAAGGGAGACTACTCACAACTCATCCGGGAGGCGTCCATGGTGGTGGAGAGGCTCCCGGTGGTGATCCTCCCCTCCGGCAGGGTGTCGGGAAGAGTTCTCCTGGTGCTCCCGATCTTGGAAGCGGCGGCGGCGGCGGAGCAGAGATGGGATCGCGAAAAGAGTTTCTGTCTCAAGGGTTTCGGGAGACGCTTTAAATATATGCCAAAGGGGGGCATCGGGGAAGCCTCGG
>LR738713.1:873034502-873045757 GCA_902687465.1 Secale cereale
CCCCCCCCCCCCCCGGCTGTCCTTCGGACGCACAGTAGTTTCTGGAACGCTGATTTTTTATATAATTTTTCTGGATTTTTCCTGGCAGTTCTCGTAATGTGAAAACCTGAAATACAAAAACAGCCGAAAACAGAAACTGGCACTGGGGTGCACTGAGTTAATAGTTAGTCCAAATATGATCAAAAGTGTATGGAAGTGTATAAATATCATAGCAATATCACCCAAAAGAGGCATGGAGCAAGCAGAAATTATAGATACGTTTTGGACGTATCAGTGGGCAATCTTTCCAATTTTTCAACAGCTCGTCTATTTCCTCGCCGCTCCTCGTACACGGGCGTCTTCGGGGTTCGGTTTCACCATCGAACAGATCCTTGCGTTTTCTCCACAGGTCATCATTGCGAAGCCACCTTCGATGTCCCATGAACACGATTTTCGAAGACCCGGGATCTCTATCTAGCTGGCGATACATTGGGTCATCCATGCACCTGACGCATCCAGAAAATCCGTGGACCACCTGCCCCACGACATATCCGTAGATAGTCGTGAAGGAAATATGCCCTAGAGGCAATAATAAAGTTATTATTTATTTCCTTATATCATGATAAATGTTTATTATTCATGCTAGAATTGTATTAACTGGAAACTTAGTACATGTGTGAATACATAGACAAAACAGAGTGTCCCTAGTATGCCTCTACTAGACTAGCTCATTGATCAAAGATGGTTATGTTTCCTAGCCATAGACATGAGTTGTCATTTGATCAACGGGGTCACATCATTAGGAGAATGATGTGATGGACAAGACCCATCCGTTAGCTTAGCAACTTTATCGTTTAGTTTTATTGCTATTGCTTTCTTCATGACTTATACATGTTCCTATGACTATGAGATTATGCAACTCCCGAATACCGGAGGAACACTTTGTGTGCTACCAAACGTCACAACGTAACTGGGTGATTATAAAGGTACTCTACAGGTGTCTCCAAAGGTACTTGTTGGGTTGGCGTATTTCGAGATTAGGATTTGTCACTCCGATTGTCGGAGAGGTATCTCTGGGCCCACTCGGTAATGCACATCACTATAAGCCTTGCAAGCATTGCAGCTAATGAGTTAGTTGCGGGATGATGTATTACGGAACGAGTAAAGAGACTTGCTGGTAACGAGATTGAACTAGGTATTGAGATACCGACGATCGAATCTCGGGCTAGTAACATACTGATGACAAAGGGAACAACGTATGTTGTTATGCGGTTTGACCGATAAACATCTTCGTAGAATATGTGGGAGCCAATATGAGCATCCAGGTTCCACTATTGGTTATTGACCGGAGATGTGTCTCGGTCATGTCTACATAGTTCTCGAACTCGTAGGGTCCGCACGCTTAAGGTTTCGATGACAGATTTATTATGAGTTTATGAGTTTTGATGTACCGAAGGAGTTCGGAGTCCCGGATGAGATCGGGGACATGACGAGGAGTCTCGAAATGGTCGAGACGTAAAAATCGATATATTGGACGACTATATTCGGACATCGGAAAGGTTCCGAGTGATTCGGGTATTTTCGGAGTACCGGGGAGTTACGGGAATAGAGGAGAGAGGCCAAAAGGAAGGAGGCGCGTGGCCCCCTTCTGGTCCGAATTGGACAAGGGGTGCAGCCCCCTTTTCCTTCTCCCTCTCCCCCTCTTTCCTTCTCTCCTACTCCGGAAAGGAAAGGGGAATCCTACTAGGACTTGGGAGTCCTAGTAGGACTCCCCACACTTGGCGCGCCCCTTCTAGGGCCGGCCTCTCCCTCCCTCCTTTATATACGGGGGCAGGGGGCACCTCTAGACACAACAGTTGATCTCATGATCTCTTAGCCATGTGCGGTGCCCCCCTCCACCACAGTTCTCCTCGATAATATTGTAGCGGTGCTTAGGCGAAGCCCTGCGACGGTAGAACATCAAAATCGTCACCACTCCGTCGTGCTGACGGAACTCTTCCTCGACACTCGGCTGGATCGGAGTTCGAGGGACATCATCGAGCTGAACGTGCGCTAGAACTCGGAGGTGCCGTAGTTTCGGTGCTTGATCGGTCGGGCCGTGAAGACGTACGACTACATCAACCGCGTTGTTCTAACGCTTCCGCTTCCGGTCTACGAGGGTACGTAGACACACTCTTCCCTCTCGTTGCTATGCATCTGGTAGATAGATCTTGCGTGATCGTAGGAAAATTTTAAAATACTACGTTCCCCAACAGTGGCATCATGAGCCAGGTCTATGCGTAGATGATATGCACGAGTAGAACACAATGAGTTGTGGGCGATACTAGTCATACTGCTTACCAGCATGTCATACTTTGCTTCGGCGGTATTGTGAGATGAAGCGGCCCGGACCGACATTACGCGTACGCTTACGTGAGACTGGTTTCACCGTTACGAGCACTCGTTGCTTAAAGGTGACTGGCGGGTGTCTGTCTCTCTCACTTTAGCTGAAACAAGTGTGGCTACGCCCGGTCCTTGTGAAGGTTAAAACAGCACATACTTGACGAAACATCGTTGTGGTTTTTGTATGCGTAGGTAAGAACGGTTCTTGCTAAGCCCGTAGCAGCCACGTAAAACTTGCAACAACAAAGTAGAGGATGTCTAACTTGTTTTTGCAGGGCATGTTGTGATGTGATATGGTCAAGACATGATGAGTTATACGGTTTTGTATGAGATGATCATGTTTTGTAATGTTATCGGCAACTGGCAGGAGCCATATGGTTGTCGCTTTATTGTATGAAATGCAATCGCCATGTAATTGCTTTACTTTATCACTAAGCGGTAGCGATAGTCGTAGAAGCAATAGTTGGCGAGACGACAACGATGCTACGATGGAGATCAAGGTGTCGCGCCGGTGACGAAGGTGATCATGACGGTGCTTTGGAGATGGAGATCAAAAGCACAAGATGATGATGGCCATATCATGTCACATATTTTGATTGCATGTGATGTTTATCTTATTATGCTTCTTATTTTTGCTTAGAACGACGGTAGCATTATAAGATGATCCCTTACTAAATTTCAAGGTATAAGTGTTCTCCCTGAGTATGCACCGTTGCAAAAGTTCGTTGTGCCGAGACACCACGTGATGATCGGGTGTGATAAGCTCTACGTTCAAATACAACGGGTGTAAGCCAGTTTTGCACACGCAGAATACTCGGGTTAAACTTGACGAGCCTAGCATATGCAGATATGGCCTCGGAACACTGGAGACCGAAAGGTCGAGCGTGAATCATATAGTAGATATGATCAACATAAGATGTTCACCATTGAAAACTACTCCATCTCACGTGATGATCGGACATGGTTTAGTTGATTTGGATCACGTGATCATTTAGATGACTAGAGGGATGTCTATCTAAGTGGGGTTCTTAAGTAATATGATTAAATTGAACTTTAATTTATCATGAACTTAGTCCTGGTAGTATTAGCATATCTATGTTGTAGATCAATATCTCACGATGTTGCTCCCCGTTAATTTTTTATATGTTCCTAGAGAAAACTAAGTTGAAAGATGTTAGTAGCAATGATGCGGACTAGGTCCGTGATCTGAGGATTATCCTCATTGCTGCACAGAAGAATTATGTCCTTGATGCACCGCTAGGTGACAGACCTATTGCAGGAGCAGATGTAGACGTTATGAACGTTTTGACAAAAGCTCGGTATGATGACTACTTGATAGTTTAAGTGCACCATGCTTTACGGCTTAGAACCGGGACTTCAAAAACGTTTTGAACGCCACGGAGCATATAAGATGTTCCAAGAGTTGAAATTAGTATTTCATACTCATGCCTGTGTCGAGAGGTATAAGACCTCTGACAGTACTTTGCCTACAAGATGGAGGAGAATAGCTCAACCAGTGAGCATGTGCTCAGATTGTCTGGGTACTACAATTACTTGAATCAAGTGGGAGTTAATCTCCAGATAAGATAGTAATTGACAAAGTTCTCTAGTCACTATCACCGAGTTAGTAGAACTTCGTGATGAACTATAATATGCAAGGGATGACGAAGTTAATTCCCGATCTCTTCGCGATGCTGAAATCGGCGGAGGTAGAAATCAAGAAAGAGCATCAAGTGTTGATGGTTAATAAGACCACTTGTTTCAAGTAAAGGGCAAAGGGATAGAAGGGGAACTTCAAGAAGAATGACAAGCAAGTTGTCACTCCCATGAAGAAACCCAAAGCTAAACTCAAGCTTGAAACTAAGTGCGTCTACTACAAAGGAAATGGTCACTGGAAGTGGAACTGCCCTAGATACTTGGCGGATAAGAAGGATGGCAAAGTGAACAAAGGTATATTTGATATACAGATTATTGATGTGTATTTTACTAGTGTTCATAGCAACCCCTCGGTATTTGATACTGGTTCAGTTGCTAAAGAGTAGTAACTCGAAATGGGAGTTGCATAATGAACAGAAACTAGTTAAAGGATAAAGTGATGATGTGTATTGGAAGTAGTTCCAAGATTGATATGATCATCATCGCACACTCCCTATACTTTCGGGATTAGTGTTGAAACCTAAATAAGTGTTATTTGGTGTTTGTGTTGAGCATGAATATGATTTGATCATGTTTATTGCAATACGGTTATTCATGTAAGTTAGAGAATAATTGTTGTTCTGTTTACATGAATAAAACCTTCTATGGTCATACACCCAATGAAAATGGTTTGTTGGATCTCGATCGTGTGATACACATATTCATAATATTGAAGCCAAAAGATGCAAGGTTAATAATGATAGTGCAACTTATTTGTGGCACTGCCGTTTAGGTCATATTGTTATAAAGCGCATGAAGAAACTCCATAGTGATGGACTTTTGGAATCACTTGATTATGAATCACTTGGTGCTTGCGAACCATGCCTCATGGACAAGATGACTAAGACTCCGTTCTCCGGAACTGTGGAGCGAGCAACAGAGTTGTTGGAAATCATACATACTGATGTATGCGGACCAATGAGTGTTGAAGCTCGCGGCGGGTATCGTTATTTTCTGACCTTCACTGATGATTTGAGCAGATATGGGTATATCTACTTAATGAAGCACAAGTCTGAAACATTTGAAAAGTTCAAAGAATTTCAGAGTGAAGTAGAGAATCATTGTAACAAGAAAATAAAGTTTGTACGATCTAATCTTGGAGGAGAACATTTGAGTTAGGAGTTTTGTCTTCATTTGAAACAATGTGGAATAGTTTCACAACTCACGCCACCCGGAACACCACAGCGTAATGGTGTGTCCGAACGTCATAACCGTACTTTATTAGATATGGTGCGATCGATGATGTCTCTTACCGATCTACAACTATCGCTTTTGGGGTTATGCATTAGAGACAGCTACATTCACGTTAAATAGGGCACCGTCTAAATCCGTGGAGATGACATCGTATGAACTGTGGTTTGACGAGAAACCTAAGCTGTCATTTCTCTAAGTTTGGGACTGCGATGCTTATGTGAAAAAGTTTCAACATGATAAGCTCGAACCCAAATCGGAGAAGTAAATCTTCATAGGATACCCAAAAGAAACTGTTGGGTACACCTTCTATCACAGATCCGAAGGCAAGGTCTTTGTTGCTAAGAGTGGATCCTTTCTAGAGAAGGAGTTTCTCTCGAAAGAAGTGAGTGGGAGGAAAGTAGAACTTGATGCGGTAATTGTACCTTCTCCCGAATTGGAAAGTGGAACATCACAGAAACTAGTTCCACTGATTCCTACACCAATTAGTGAGGAAGCTAATGATGATGATCATGAAACTTCAGATCAAGTTTCTGCTGAACTTCGTAGATCAACCAGAGTTCGTTCAGCACCAGAGTGGTACGGCAACCCGGTTCTGGAAGTCATGTTACTGGACCATGATGAACCTACGAACTATGAGGAAGCGATGATGAGCCCAGATTCCGCGAAATGGCTTGAGGCCATGAAATCTGAGATGGGATCCATGTATGAGAACAAAGTATGGACTTTGGTTGACTTGCCCGATGGTCGGCAAGCCATTGAAAATAAATGGATCTTTAAGAGGAAGACTGACGCCGATGGTAATGTTACTATCTACAAAGCTTGACTTGTTGCGAAAGGTTTTCGACAAGTTCAAGGTGTTGACTACGATGAGATTTTCTCACCCGTAGCGATGCTTAAGTCTGTCCGAATCATGTTAGCAATTACCACATTTTATGAAATCTGGCAAATGGATAACGAAACTGCGTTCTTTAATGGATTTATTAAAGAAGAGTTGTATATGATGCAACCAGAATGTTTTGTCAATCCGAAAGGTGCTAGCAAATTGTGCAAGCTCCAGCGATCCATCTATGGACTGGTGCAAGCATCTCGGAGTTGGAATATACGCTTTGATAAGTTGATCAAAGCATATAGATTTATACAGACTTGCGGTGAAGCCTGTATTTACAAGAAGTGAGTGGGAGCACTACAACCTTTCTGATAAGTATATGTGAATGACATATTGTCGATCGGAAATGATGTAGAATTTTCTGGAAAGCATAAAGGAGTGTTTGAAAGGAGTTTTTTAAAGAAAGACCTTGGTGCAGCTTCTTACAAATTGAGCATCAAGATCTATAGAGATAGATCAAGACGCTTGATAAGACTTTCGATAAGTACATACCTTGATAAGATTTTGAAGTAGTTCAAAATGTATCAGTCAAAGAAGGAGTTCTTGCCTGACTTGTAAGGTGTGAAGTTGAGTAAGACTCAAAGCAAGACCACGACAGAAAAATATAGAGAGAATGAAAGTCATTCCCTATGCCTCAGCCATAGGTTCTATAAAGTATGCCATGCTGTGTACCAAACATTTTGTGTACCATGCCATAAGTTTGACAAGGAGTTACAATAGTGATCCAGGAGTAGATCACTGTACAGCGGTCAAAATTATCCTTAGTAACTGGATGACTAAGGAAATGTTTCTCGATTATGGAGGTGATAAAGAGTTCGTCGTAAAGGGTTACGCTGATGCAAGCTTTGACACTAAATCCAGATGACTCTAAGTATCAATCTGGATGCGTATTGAAAGTGGGAGCAATTAGCTAGAGTAGCTCCATGCAGAGCATTGTAGACATAGAAATCTGCAAAATACATACGGATCTGAATATAACAGACCCGCTGACTAAACTTCTCTCACGAAGCAAAACATGATCACACCTTAGTACTCTTTGGGTGTTAATCACAAGGCGATGTGAACTAGATTGTTGACTCTAGTAAACCCTTTTGGGTATTGGTCGCATGGCGATGAGAACTATGGGTGTTAGTCACATGGTGATGTGAACTATTGGTGTTAATCACATGGTGATGTGATCTAGATTATTGACTCTAGTGCAAGTGGGAGACTGAAGGAAATATGCCCTAGAGGCAATAATAAAGTTATTATTTATTTCCTTATATCATGATAGATGTTTATTATTCATGCTAGAATTGTATTAACTAGAAACTTAGTACATGTGTGAATACATAGACAAAACAGAGTGTCCCTAGTATGCCTCTACTAGACTAGCTCATTGATCAAAGATGGTTATGTTTCCTAGCCATAGACATGAGTTGTCATTTGATCAACGGGGTCACATCATTAGGAGAATGATGTGATGGACAAGACCCATCCGTTAGCTTAGCAACTTGATCGTTTAGTTTTATTGCTATTGCTTTCTTCATGACTTATACATGTTCCTATGACTATGAGATTATGCAACTCCCGAATACCGGAGGAACACTTTGTGTGCTACCAAACGTCACAACGTAACTGGGTGATTATAAAGGTACTCTACAGGTGTCTCCAAAGGTACTTGTTGGGTTGGCGTATTTCGAGATTAGGATTTGTCACTCCGATTGTCGGAGATGTATCTCTGGGCCCACTCGGTAATGCACATCACTATAAGCCTTGCAAGCATTGCAGCTAATGAGTTAGTTGCGGGATGATGTATTACGGAACGAGTAAAGAGACTTGCCGGTAACGAGATTGAACTAGGTATTGAGATACCGACGATCGAATCTCGGGCTAGTAACATACCGATGACAAAGGGAACAACGTATGTTGTTATGCGGTTTGACCGATAAAGATCTTCGTACAATATGTGGGAGCCAATATGAGCATCCAGGTTCCGCAATTGGTTATTGACCGGAGATGTGTCTCGGTCATGTCTACATAGTTCTCGAACCCGTAGGGTCCGCACGCTTAAGGTTTCGATGACAGTTTTATTATGAGTTTATGAGTTTTGATGTACCGAAGGAGTTCGGAGTCCCGGATGAGATCGGGGACATGACGAGGAGTCTCGAAATGGTCGAGACGTAAAAAATCGATATATTGGATGACTATATTCGGACATCGGAAAGGTTCCGAGTGATTCGGGTATTTTCGGAGTACCGGGGAGTTACGGGAATAGAGGAGAGAGGCCAAAAGGAAGGAGGCGCGTGGCCCCCTTCTGGTCCGAATTGGACAAGGGGTGCAGCCCCCTTTTCCTTCTCCCTCTCCCCCTCTTTCCTTCTCTCCTACTCCGGAAAGGAAAGGGGAATCCTACTAGGACTTGGGAGTCCTAGTAGGACTCCCCAAACTTGGCGCGCCCCTTCTAGGGCCGGCCTCTCCCTCCCTCCTTTATATACGGGGGCAGGGGGGCACCTCTAGACACAACAGTTAATCTCATGATCTCTTAGCCATGTGCGGTGCCCCCCTCCACCACAGTTCTCCTCGATAATATTGTAGCGGTGCTTAGGCGAAGCCCTGCGACGGTAGAACATCAAAATCGTCACCACTCCGTCGTGCTGACGGAACTCTTCCTCGACACTCGGCTGGATCGGAGTTCGAGGGACGTCATCGAGCTGAACGTGTGCTAGAACTCGGAGGTGCCGTAGTTTCGGTGCTTGATCGGTCGGGCCGTGAAGACGTACGACTACATCAACCGCGTGGTTCTAACGCTTCCGCTTCCGGTCTCCGAGGGTATGTAGACACACTCTTCCCTCTCGTTGCTATGCATCTGGTAGATAGATCTTGCGTGATCGTAGGAAAATTTTAAAATACTACGTTCCCCAACAAGTCGTGCACCGTCGTGAGCAGTGCGGCTCTCATAGGGAAATATTCTTTCTCTGCGGCGTCCCACGTATTGGCTGGTGTTTTCCACAGTGTGTCTAGCTCCTCTTTCAGCAGCCCCAGATACAGATTGATGTCGTTCCCTGGTTGTTTCGGTCCTTCAATTAGCATACTCATGTGAATGTACTTCCTCTTCATGCACAACCAGGGGGGAGGTTGTACATCCACACAAACACAGGCCAGGTGCTATGTGTGCTTCTCTGGCTGCCAAACGGATTGACTCCATCGGTGCTCGCGCCCAGCACGATGTTCCTTGGATCGTTCCCAAATTCTACGTCGTCGAAGTTCAACGCTTGCCACTGGCTCGCATCCTTAGGGTGACTCAGCATCTTGTCTTTTTTATTTATCTCCGGATCATTTGCGTCATCTTCTCGCTTCTTATCCTCCCTATCCGCGTGCCAAAGCAGGAGCTATGCTACCTTAGGGTCCGTGAAATACCGCTGCAGACGAGGAGTGATCGGAAAGTACCACACCACTTTTCGAGGAGCTTTCTTCCTCTTCTTGTATCGAGTGATGCCGCACACCGGACATATGGTAGACTCCGCATGCTCATCCCGATAAATGATGCAATTGTTCATGCACACATGGTATTTCACGTGCGGTAAATCCAGAGGACACATGATTTTCTTCGCCTCCTCGAAACTGGTCGGGCACTTGTTCCCCTTGGGAAGACGTTCGTGCCAGAATGACATGTTCTCGTAGAAGCATGCGTCGGTCATTTTCTGTTTTACCTTCATCTCCAGAGCCATGAGCGTTACTTTCAGGCGGGTATCCTCGGGCCCACATCCTTCATACAATGGAGTAACCGCGTCTATCTCCAGTTCCAGCTTGGCTTTCTCTCGGGCGGCAGCTCTTGCGTTATCCGTCTGCTTGAGAAGCAGCTCTTGAATATGAGGGTCCTGCACCCAGCCCATCGATGGTACATCGTCGTCTGCTCCGCCGGCATCTTCATCTTCATGATTATGCCCGTCGTCTGCTCCGGCATCTTCCTCATCATCATGTCCTGCATCTTCTACATGATGACTGTGTACAGCATCACCGTCGTGATCATGTCCTGGAGATTCTTCGTCTTCTCGCCCGCCCGAGCCGCGGTGGTTGTGTTGCTGCCCTTCCTCATTTCTTGCCCGGCCCCCATGGACAACTTCGTAGTCATCTTCATCACCTTGCCACCGATAGCCATCCATGAAACCACGCAAGAGCAGGTGGTCCCGCACCTGTCCGGAATCCGGGTACGCAATAAGGCTCTTCAGCTTGCATCTTTGACACGGACATCTTATCTCCGTCTTGTTCTTTTGAAGCATCTCGGCCTTCGCGGAGCTCAAAAACCTATTCACGATGCCTTCGATCATCGTGCGGACCATGGTCGCCTGCGGGGTAGAGCAAAACGATATTTTAGAACCAAGAAAAAATTTGGCATGATTTTCCCTAAAAATAGGAGCAAAAAGAATGCATAATGCCAAAATTCTCGCCGAAACGGAAATGAATCAACATTCCGGCAAAATATTGGCAACTATCGCATTTCAAATACCGGTACCTGCAAACACAAACATATATGCAACGCCACAAACATATGCAACACCACGAACATACATAGATCTAGCTAGGCCATAAAAAGTGCATGTGCACATTGTTGGAGGGAGAACAACATAAAGATAGCTTCCCCCTTACTTACCTATCAAAAAAGGTAATTTAACCTCTTAATTTGGATGAATCTATGGTGGAAATGAGCTGACAAGGAGGAGGCAGCCGAGACAAGCTTGGAGGAGGAGGTGGAGAGAATGAAGTGAGGAAAGTGAGTGGGTAGGTGTGGCTGTCCAAAATATCTTGTTGGTCCCTGATACGTCCAAAACGTATCTATAATTTCTGCTTGCTCCATGCCTCTTTTGTGTGATATTGCTATGATTTTATGCACTTCCATACACTTTTGATAATATTTGGACTAACCTATTAACTCAGTGCACCCCAGTGCCAGTTTCTGTTTTCTGCTGTTTTTGTATTTCAGGTTTTCCCATTACTTAAATTGCTAGAAAAATTCCGGGAAAAATATATATAAAATCAGCGCTCCAGAAGCTTCCGTGCGGCCAAAGTAGGGCCAGAGGGGGGCCACCAAGGCTCCAGGCGCCCTAGGGGCGCGGCCCCCCTCCTGGCCGCGCCGGGGGGG
>LR738713.1:873055373-873073364 GCA_902687465.1 Secale cereale
CAAGTACACCATCCCGTCTAACCCTGAGACAGTCAACCGGTGGATCAAGGCCTTTGACTTTCGTTGGACGGGGTTTGACAGATGGACCTTTTCACCTGGTTGTCATAGCACGTCCCATAGCTAAACCCCCGAACACGGTCCGCGCCCAACCCATCGCAAGATTCCCTTCGTGTCGGCCCGACATGGTCGTTTCCCCCCTCCGTGAGACGGCGGCAGCGACGTCCGTGAGGGGGGTCACAATCCAGAGTCACATGTCGGGTGCTTGCACCTGCCATCACGATTCCACACACGGAAGAGGGACCACCGCAAGACATGCGGCATAGCTACCCCCCAAGTACCCCGTCCTGTCTAATCCTGGCACAGTTGATCAGCTGATCTAGCCCTTTGACACTAGTAGAAAAATGACCTTACGTTCGCATCATTAGTCCCGGTTCCATTACGGTCCAAGACTAATGGTCACATTAGTCCCGGTTCCAACGGCTAGGGCGCGGGCATCACTAGTCCCGATTCGTGGCGTACCTCTAGTCCCGGTTTGTGTCCCAAACCAGGAGAAAATGGGTGGTGGCAGGCTGGCATCAGGCTGGGACCCCCGTGAGCCCCTTTAGTCCCAATTTGTATCACAAACAGGGACTAGAGGTATACCTTTAGTCCTGGGTTGTATAACCAACCGGGACTAAATATACCCATATGTAAACCCTTTGTCCAGCCCGAGCCCATTCTCTCTGTTTTCCCCTTTCATTCCCCTCCTCTGTTCTTCCCCTTTGCTCGAGCTCATCCTCCATTTTTGCCAAAATTTGTCAAAATTTGACGGCACCCCATCCATCCAAGTGTTCACAAAGGTTTGCAAATTTGTCCTTTCATCTCGTATTGCTAGATTATTAGCTTTGGAAAGATTTATAAGTATAGTGATTTGTGGATTTTAGTTTGGGAGTAATTATGTGGGAGTTTGTTTGATTTATATGCAATTTGAGCTCAAATTAAGTTCTTAGTTTGCATATGTGTAGGTGTGGTTTACTTAGTGCCTTCCCATCCCCGTCCTATCCACCGTTGATCCCCCGCACCATCGCACCACCTTGGCAAGCCCCTTTTTTTAATCATTTTTATTAAGAAAATCATGTTCGTATGATTTAGATAGTTACTTGTATAATTTTCTTACTTGTATGATTGTTTGTTATACATAGTGACATGGTCTTGATATCCGTCCACGTTGGTCCTTGTCTGGTTTATGATTTGGATTTGGTATATATAACTATTTGTTGCATTTCGCATTTATGGCAATTATACCCATCAAGTTAACATGGATATATTTATCTATAGGAGGTATGTGAACCGGAAATTGCAACCGAACCTCTTGTCGAGAAGTTAAATTTAGTCGAAAAAGAAAACAAGTATCTGAAAAAAAAATTGGAAAGAATTGATGAAGAGAAGATGAAACTGAAGTTGTATGTTTCTGTTTTTGATATCTAAATCATCGAACAAGATTAGTGTTTTAAAAACTGATAGACATATGAAAGTTTTTGATATCTAAATCATCGAACTAAAATCATTTTCTGATTTTAGTTTCTAAAAATAAAGAATTACCAGATTTTAGGAAGTTTATAGTTTGCAAGAACTAGTATATTTCTATGAAGAACCAATTTTTTAAACACGGCATATGAAAGTTGTAGATAATTTCTTGTTGATCATTCCAATGTGCTTGTTTGCTTGACTTGCTACCCTTGCCGGTGTGAGGGCCCCGTTTTTAGATCATTTTTCAAGATTTGTTAGGGTTTATGTCCTATTCAGGAAGACGAGATGGCGGCGGCTCCCTGAAGGTGGAATAAAGATCCCCCCCCCCCCGCTAGCCCCCATTCTGGTGATGCCTCTACCATCGTCGGTGGGCGTGTGGAGGTGTGTCTCCGGTGGATCTGTCTTCGGTGATTTGCTCGGATCGGTTCTTCGTTCGTCTTTGTTCGTGTGTCTTCAGATTGGATCCTTCTTATCTACAATCTTCATCGGCGGCGGTTGCTGTTCTGGGGCGTTGGTTCTATGGGACCTTAGCACAACGACTTTCCGACTGTCTACTACAACAAGGTTTGCCCGGCTCCGGCGAGGGAGGGGCGATGGCAGCGGCTCGCCTTCGGCTCGCTTCAGTGCTTGTAGTCGTCGCTAGGTGGTCTACAGATCTGTATGTAATTTTTATTATTTCTAGTGTTCGTTGTACTACCATGATTGAAGATGAATAGATTGAAAGTTTATCCCGCAAAAACAAAACTTGACAAGGTTCAGAATTGAAGGGAGGACCATATAACTTTCTTTTTCTTGAAGTGAAAACGCAAGAGATCTGTTGTACGTATACCACAGACAAACAGCCAATCCCGCTAAAAAGGAACATTTTCTATCTACTACACCTATAAAAGGAAGAGAGCGCAGATCCAACTAAACATAGTAGCCGTCTGATTAGATATCTAATGGTCTAAAAAGAGCACTAACGAAACATCTACTACACCTATAAAAGGAAGAGAGGGCAGATCCAACTAAACATATTAGTCGTCTGATTAGATATCTAATGGTCTAAGAAGAGCAATAACGAAACATCTACTACACCTATAAAAGGAAGAAAGGGCAGATCCAACTAAACATATTAGCCGTCTGATTAGATATCTAATGGTCTAAAAAGAGCACTAACGAAACATCTATTACACCTATAAAAGGAAGAGAGGGCAGATCCAACTAAACATATTAGCCGTCTGATTAGATATCTAATGGTCTAAAAAGAGCACTGACGAAACATCTACTACACCTATAAAATAAAGAGAGGGCAGATCCAACTAAACATATTAGCCATCTGATTAGATATCTAATGGTCTAAAAAGAGCACTAACGAAACATCTACTACACCTATAAAAGGAAGAGAGGGCAGATCCAACTAAACATATTAGCCGTTTGATTAGATATCTAATGGTCTAAAAAGAGCACTAACGAAACACTAACCAAACGCTAATCCCATCGGTCGAACCTCTTCACTAATCCCTCCAACCTGCGTCTGCAAAAAAAACGTAGTGCCGCACGCAAGACTCGCTCAGAACGACCCCTCCCAATTGTGGAACCTACTCTCCGCCCTCTCCTCCTGTGTGCCGGCCGCCCTTCTGTGCTGCCCAACGGACGCGCCAGCACGAGCTGCCGCGGCCGCGGCTCGCCAATCCTCGAGTATGTCGTAGCTCCAATCTCCCGTTTTCGCCCGCTCCAGTCGGCCTCTGCCGCCGATCCTCCACTCCTCCGTCGTCGCCATTCAACTCGGCCTCCCTCGCAGCCGACTCTCTGATCCTCCACTTCGATGCCGGCCGGGTACTTTGGTTCACATTATTATACGACGAATGGATGTTCACTGAAAGTACTCCTCCTGTGAAGGTACTTTGTTCATTCTTGATGTGCGGATGTCAAAATTCAGTTCCCTGATTAGAGACTTAGATTGACGTTATTTCCATATGCAATTGCACATTTCAATGTGACATAGTTCCAGTTTGTAGATTGTATGATTTTTTCAAAAGCTGCACCTTTATTTCCATCTGCTTTGAAGGTTGCATATTCTACCAACTTCCTGTGAAGGTAAATAGGATTCCCGAGTTCATCTTTTGTTTTTGTTGGTTGTAATGTTAAAGCAGAATGATTGAATGATTGGTGCTGCTGCAGTTGGTCTACATTGATTCTTGATTTACCCTTCTTATCACCATTTGTTAACTTAACCACCTCTTTCTCTCTCTCTCTCTCTCTCTCTCTCTCTCTCTCTCTCTCTCTCTCTCTCTCTCTCTCTCATGTTGTTTCTAAAGATGTTTTATGTGTCATGTCGACAAGGGTGTTTGATGAGAAATCCAGGAAGGCTGCATGTGAGGTGGATCAAGGTAATATATATGGCGTAGTGAAGGATAAACTCCTCTCCCTTATGTTGTTTCTGGATATGTTATTTTTCGGTCATGTAAGAAAGCTAAGATTTATGTTGGCTATGTGATTTCCGTAAACATATCATTTCAATATTTCATAGAAAGTTTCTCTCGTATCAAACTGTTGTTTTTCTTCTACACACGAAGTTGGTAGAATATGCAACCTTCAAATTAAAGCAGAGGTTAGTGAATTTTATGCCAGGTGAGCCTCTTTAATTTTAATGCTTGAGTCCTAATATTTCATTTCTCTGAGCTTTTGAGTCCTAATATTGTTCTGTTCTCCGAGCTCTTGAACATTTCCCTACACAAAAAAGATCTACAATAATTGCCTTCTAAGCCCAGTGATAGTTGTACACATCATTTGTTCAATCCTAAATTCTTGGATGGGCAACGTATATTAGATGAGAAAGCATTTAATCACAGGTTTGTTGTACACTGAAGGTTGAAATATTAACTGTTTGCCTCCAAGGAATCTACAGGTCTGATCCAAGCAAGTTATTTTGCTCCTATCTGATCCTAAAAAGAATGTCATGATAGAATCTCTACTACTAATAAACAACCAAACATTATCTTTTCTACGCGCACCCAACCGAACGTTCATGGACACATTACCACCACAGGATTAAGCGCACACGTCTTAATCTAACAACCATCGTTAATCTAATCGCGATCTGGTGTACACTTAGCGATTTACTTGGCTGACTGTACTCCACCGAGAGGAAAATCACCACATCTACAGCCCCTCCCATCGCGCAGTCATCGCAGAAAAAGGGAAACTGGCCGCCCTCGCCTCCCTTTGCCCGTAGCCCCGATGCCTTCGTGCAGCCACCACACCCCCACGACGCCCGACGGCTCCATCCCCTCCTATCCCTATCCTCCATCGCCTCTGTCACCTCCTCCACAACCATCCTCCCATCTCCCCTATTTGAGATCTGATTTTCCTCATTCACATCGATTCCCTGCAACATCGCAGCCCTACACGCGAGGCCGCCGCCACCACGAGAGCCTACCCGCCTCTGCTAAGGCCGCTGCCACGCGAGCCTACCGTCGCGGCGCAAACCGGCTTCCACCGAGGCCTCCGCCATGCGAGCCCGCACCTGGTGCACCCGCCGCCGCATGAGATCCTGCCCGCCACGTGAGCCCGCCTCCACGTGAGAGCTTGCCCCCACCATGATTCGTCCTGAACGTTGTTCGCCCAACTGACGACACCGCCTTATGCGCAGTCGCCCTGGCATCCATCTAGAACAGGTTAGTCCGGCCGGCCATAGGCCCTATCACGGTTGCTGCTCTCCTGGTATGTTGTTTTATTGAAGGTATATGTTTCTACCATTTCGTATATGGCATATCCAAGAACTTACATAAAGCACATACTTCATGATTTCACCAAAATCTGTAAGCAAATTTAGCACATGCAGATGTAGAAGATCAGTTTTCATACATAATTCTATTTGAGGCCTATGTCGTAGTTGTAGGATAACAGTCTTTCTACAGAAAAGAAAAACAATGATATAAGTTGTTATTCTTTATTACACTTCAGGTTCACAAATGTGTCCTTGCTCTATGCAATTATGAATCTGTTGTGTATCATCCATTGGGTTTGTGTGGGTGCTGATTGCTGATAGGATCCAGAGTAAGATATAAAAGATGTTGAAGAATCATATCATCCTTTGGGCTTGTGTGGGTGCTGATAGGTACCATCAAAAGGTTGCATTATTGCTGCTATCCTAAGAATTGTGTCATCATTCCTTCATAATTGCAGTTTTTCATCCTTTGGAATGTTTTGATGCAAGTGATGGTATTTCATCATAGATGATTCTTGGCTTGAACGCAGTGGCACGAATTAGCCTCTGAACATCATGTTATCTTTTTTGACCAATTACTTGAACCAGAGAATTGAATATTGCGTTCTTAGCTTCTTCCCAGGCTTGCAATAATAGGACTTTGTTCAATGCATCTTATGTACTTGATAGTGTTGAGAATAGCAAGCTTGAGGCAACCATCATGGGCGGTACAAAGTGATGCTCCCGGCGCTTGCTGTGGAACATGTTCTAACAATATCTTCAGCTAGCAACTCTGTTCCAGCGAATGTTATCATTTCCTACACAAAGAGATGGATTTTGAAGGCTCTGTACTGAGAATCTAACTTGAATTTAGTACAGCATGGAAGTTATGAACAAGCAAATAATCTGTTTTAACAAGGTATGAAATAGTATGAAGAACAGTTGACAACGGTCCCTTCTAGATGAAAACATGTTATGATAAATGATAGTTTTCCCAATGAAATATTTGTGCGCATTAATGTTTGTAAAACAGCATATACTTGGTGCATTAATCGGATACGTGCGTCTGCACGTGCAATTTTACTAGTAAAAAAACAAACTAAAAAAGACAGCGGCGGCTGCCCTTTGAATCCCACTGAGAAGCTATCAGTTTCTCACTGCACAGACAGGCATTTCACTTTCCCTGCCGCCTGCCGTCCCCTATCCAGCCACGACGTCGCCCGACGCCTCCTCCCCCACCCCCACCCCCCACCTATGGCCTCGGCCCACCTCTTCCTCTTCCCATCACGGCGTCGCCCCACCGCATCCTCTCCCCTCCACGGCCTCGCCTCGCCGCCAACCCCGCCGGTTTTCCCTAGATCAACTCTGCTGCCGCCATGTCTCGGCGCACATCAAGGTACGAGTTGCCGGACACGATAAGGGAGTGGGCATCTTGGAGCGGACCGAGATCCACTGCGTCTACGTGAGCACCTCAGGCTCAGGCGACGCCATCGTCAAGGGCCATGGAGTTTGGGATGCCGCGCTCGCCCTGCTCCTACGCCATCAAGCATCACCAACTCAACTCGATGCAGGGGGGGTGCTTCTTCTTCTTCTCAGGATGTCGTGCCGCCATGAAAGGTCTCCCTTTTCCTCACTCTCCATCTCTCTCTCTCTCTCTCGTTTCGATTTGGTACGGTGCTATACTTGGTTCCCTTCCCTCCCTGATGGGGTTCCTCACGCCTCTCTCTTTCGATCTATAGTTGAGCTGGTAGGTCTAGCATCCATACTGGCTTTACATACATCATGGACAAGAGATTTTTCAGATCTTTCCCCTCAAGAAAAGAAAAGATGGTACTGACTTAGTTCGAAGTGGCACAGTTCAGATATGGTTGTTTTTGAAAGGGAATATTGTTGTATAGGAAATAAAAGTTTCGTTGTATTTGTAACTAAAGGTCTTGATTATCTATGGTTGACTTAATTCATACACCCTCTATATCTGATTATATTTTTATGTTTCAGATTTCATATGCCATTAAATCTGACCCAAGTTATGTAGTGTACAGCCTGTCAGCTCTTTGGAATTGATAAAGCTGCATAAATTTCACTCTTTGGAATTGATAAAGCTGCATAAATTTCAGGTGCATGCACGAGTCCAGCGGCGAACCGTAGCCACGGTGCATCCCATGAGTTGTTGTTGGCCGTACCTCGGAGCGGAGACAACACCGTCCCCAACAAGTTTGTCTGGCAGTAAGTATCTGCATTGTTAGTATCAAAAGAAATACATGTGACTCCGTCATTTGACTTCTGAATTTCTGAACCTTCGCCTCATTCATGATGTTTCTCTTTCTCTATGTTGGCATGGATGCACTGGACATAGAGAAGTGGAATATTGTTAGTGAAACATATATGTATGCTCTTTATCTGCTTCTTTCCATGTGTGTAGTAACATATTTGTTGTGCAAATTCACAAATTGTTTTGATTTGTAACACACTTTTTGTACTATATGCAGCCCAATGATATCTATCGCCTTGAGCTGCATTTCTTTTCCCACTGTCTTTTATCCAGTTTGACCAAAAAAACTCCAGGCAAGAAGATCTCTATTAGGCAGCAAGTGAGTGTATTATTTAGAAACTTCTTATGTGTGTTATGTCATTTCAAGAATACTTACATACGTGATGTGGCTTATTCAGGTTATTATTTGGTGACCAGATCTCATGATAGGTGTTGTGTCAATTGCATTGGCCTACGATAAGGTAAAGTATTGTGTCTGATATATTCCATATGTGCTTTGGGTGTAATGCATGATCAAGTTTTCTAGCCTCGGTGTTTTATCATACTTAATATGTATTTGCTAATGTAACACCCCATTCAAAATAGAACTATCTCACTAGGAAAAGATATACCAATTAAATGTGCTTCAGGAATGCTATGCAGTGAAAAAGTTAAGCATAATAACTTTCTGCTCTTTTCCATGTTGTAACATTTAGATCAGTCCACTTATCAGATTTTAATTCCATATGCTTGGATGCATATTTGAATAAATCCTCCAGTCCTTCTACCTGTATTATGATTAGCGGTATTATAACAACGCCCATAATGATTTTCAGTTAGGAAACCGAACATTCAACAACGTGTGTGTGATGTAGCTGGGAGACCACCGCATCACCTATATCAGATTGAGTTTGTTCTCCAGTCCTATGGACGGCTGTAGATTCCCCTTCTATGTTGCTCATACCGGGCATTTCCCCTCTCCATCTTAAGTGCTTGTTTTTCTTCTGTAGAATATAAATGAGCAATACACAATATGAGCAACTGTTGTTTTTCTTCTGTATGATATAAGTGTAAATTAGATGGACAAACCAGGCGATATGGCCACGGGTGTCTTAGATGGAGTGCGCTTTCCACTTAGAATAGCAGATGTAGCTTTCTTATGTTTCCTTGCCTCACATTTACCTTTTAATACATCATCCCTGTTTAGTACATACATCCCTTTCTCCTTGTCACCTCAATTCCTTTTGGATCTGCCTTTTGACCTATGAGAAAAAAAATCTTCAGGATCTACATGGTCCAGGTAGGTAAGAGTTGGGGATATGTATATCTAACTGAAATGTCCTTGTTTGTTAGGTCCTGAAATGGAGTCCATACCCCACTACGCTAAGAGGGCGCCGTAGTGTCTTCTGAGTGAATCTATTTGTGACACTCTTTTTCAGTGTTGGTATCAACTTTTGAGAAATACAGCGAACAATTCTACGTCAGCAACTCAGTTTGCTTAGTATGTCAAGAAATAGATATCATCATTATTATTTGAGTGAATCTAGTTTTGCAAGTAACCTTTCTGTGCTCCTCTTGAGGTGCAGAGGTGGAAAGCGCGTCACTTTGTTTGTCGAATCCGAAATGGCTACTGGAGGTGCCAGGGCAATTTTGAATGGTAGAAACATCAATACCGGCTGAAATATATGCCGTCATTTTTGTCTCGTTCGCCCCATTGTTGCAGTACATAAACCCCTTGGTAAGAAACAACTAACCAGGAATCCTAATGTGCAGTTTGTACTTAATTTCTTTACTAAAACATTAAGATCATGGTGCCCTGTAGGTAGCAAAAGAAACAACTAACAAGGAATCCTAGCTAATACCCAGTGTCCTGTAGGTACGTGGGTGTTGTTACTTGGTGTCCTGTAGATACATGGATGTTGTTACATGGTGTTCTGCAGTGTAACGGTGACAATTTCCTTTATTTTGTTCTGATCATAAGATGTGAAAATTGAAATGATGTAACCTGTGCAGGGGCGGGGCTGGAAGTATCCCGATGGCGACCTATGTCATCGAGACGGTTCGGCCACCAGGGCGAGAACGATGTGGACACCGGAGCTAGGGCAGCACATCGGGATGGCCCGAGGTGTTCTCGAGACGGGGCCAGGGTGAGGACAACATGGAAACCGGTTCTGGGCAAGTTGCCAGGGAGGGCCGAGGTTTCCCCTAGACGACACGACCATAGGGGCGAGGACGCGTGGCGCGGACACCGGATCTGGTCAAGTCGCCAGGGCGGGCGGAGATTTCCCCAAGAGGGCACGGCCACGATGGCGAGGACGGCGCGGACACCAGCGACCAGGCCGGTCGTCAGGGCAGGCGGAGGTTTCCTCAAGATGGCATCGCCACCGGGGCGAGGGCGTCGATCAAGGACGTATTTTTTTTAGGGGCAGATGTATTGTTTAATTTCTCGTGGAGGTAGCATCATGGGGTTGTCTAGCACATGTGCGGGGTAGTCTGCCTGCAGAACATTTGTTCTGGACCATTGATCTGATTTGCAGATGTTTGATATAACATGGGCGCTTGTCGGGATGAAAACGGAGCGCAAACGGACGGAACTGAGCGCTACCACATTTGTTTTCATATATTTTTGCAGAAACGGAAGCGAATACAGAAACCCCGGAAATTAATACGGAAACAGATACTACCGGAAACGGACACGGAGCGAATACAAAGCGGACACAAAAACAAAAGTGGGGGTTGACCGGAACTTAAAACCCCCTTGAATCATAGAGAAATACACAGAAAAACAAACAAATTTTGTTAACATGGCTACAAAACAATACCATTATGTTAGCAACTTAGCATAGTATTGCAGTAAATAGGACTTGACAATTCGTATACGGTCAAACTAAATACATGTCTAGCAGTAGAAGTTGGGCCTCAAATGATCCATTCTACTCGTCGTTTGATTGTGTTGTGTGGTGGTTGGACTACAAAGCAACCACAAGTCTATAGTAAAAACGGAAAATCCATATTCACGGAAATGGAAAGTTCCGTTTCCATGCATGTTCCAATGGAAACCACCGTTCCGTTTTTGTTTCCGTTTCCGCACAAAAAAATTACATTTGCACTTCCGTTTTGCAAATTTCCATTTCCGTTTCCATATTTCCGCTCCGTTTTCATTTTTTCTCCGAAAAAGCGGAACTTTTCCACTCCATTTTCATCCCTAGGCGCTTGGATGTTATTAGGTGGGTTTGATCGTACGTGGGTGGTTATCCCGTGTGTACTTTGTGGGGTGGCTGTAGGGGAGTTTATGTTTACTTTTTTAATAGTAGTATAGATATAGATATAGATTTTTCGTTTTCCTTTTTCTATCCTTAATTTTTTTTCTGTTTTTTCGTTTTCTTTTATTTTCTTTTTAATTTTCTTCCTGTTTTCCTATTCACATATATTTATTTTTTAAACAAATTTTCTGGAATTAAAAAATGTGCGTATTTCATAAAATATCATTTTCCAGATTTTGTTCCGGTTTTCAAAATTCCTTAACAAATTCCCAAAAGGATTAGAACTTCAAAAGTTGCTCACTTATTTTTAAAATATGTTGGAAAATTTAAAAAATATTACAATTTCAGTTTTTTTGCATTCTCTAATTTTGTTTTAAAATTCAAAAAATTTCACAGATTTCAGATAATGTTCCTGCTTTCAAAACAGTTCAGAAATTTCAAAAAAAGAATTATGTTTCCAAAATGTGTTTGTATATTCAAGAAATTAAAATAATTTGGAAAATTGCTCACGTCTTGCAAAAAATGTTCATTTTTTTATAAAAATGTTCCTATTTCCAAAATTTGACCACAAACTCAAAAAAAAATCACGTTTTCATAATTGTCCGCAACTTAAAAAAATGTTTGGGTGAATTTCATGAAATATTTTTTGTATTTCAATTTGTGTTTACAAATTCAGAAAATGTTTGTATTTTTTTCAAAAAAATATTCCTACTTCAAAATTTTCTTCACAAATTCAAAAGATGTTTATGTTTTAACAGTTTGTTCGCTATTTCAAGAAATGTACATATTTTTTCTTTTTGTTTAAAACCTCAGAAAATGTTTCCACTTTCCAAAATTATTCGCAATTTATTAGAAACGGAATTTCAAAAAATTATCCAGCTGCCCAAATTTGTTCGCAAATTCAGAAAATGTTCATGTTTTAAAATTTTACTCACAAATTGAAAAAATATTAGGGGATTTCGAAAAAGGTTCACATTTATTACCTTTTGTGCACTAATTCAAGAAAGTGGGAATTTCCAAAAATGATCCCACTTTCCAAACATGTTCATATCATCAAAATATTCATATTTTCAAATTTGACGGCAAATTACAAAAATGTTCGGGAGAATTCAAAAAATATTCACGTCTTGAATATTTTTTTCGTAATTTTGAAAAATGTTTGCGGTTTCAGTTTTTTGTTCTGTTTTTTCAGAAACTGTTTTTTATTTTCAAGAAATACTTCGTAATTTTGAAAAATAATCTTGTTTTTATTTTGTTCATTTTTTTGGAAAAATATTTGAGATTGCCAAATATGGTTCAAGTTTTTTTTTTTGCTATGAAATATGAATTTTTTTGCTATGAAATATGAAATAGTTTTAAATCTGTTTCGGCTTATGTTTTTATAAGACAGATTGCCATTTTATCTACGAAATCCCATGGATTCTGGTGGCTGTTGCTCACTTGCAGTAGGTCATCCCCTAGATCCCTAGCGCTGCTGTATGCTTCTTTAAGTATGGCGCTGCAATCGTAACGTATGTAGTTGTCAGTCGCAGCGGCTAGCACCGCGCTCTAGCTACTGCGAAGTCGCGGGATCGATCCGCAGCGCTTTTTTTCATACCGCGATCGTGACACCGGAAATGGGCCGGCCCAGGTTAGCCGCGCCCTGTGCGAAACGTCGGTGTGATCGCCACCACAATTCCCTTATCCGAGCGCACATATTTCAAGGTTAACAACCATCTTGTCCTATATGCCGCTTTCGCCTTTTTTACTTTTTTTTTTCATACCGCGATCGTGCCACCGGAAATGGGCCGGCCCTGGTTAGCCGCGCCTTGTGCGAATCGTCGGCACTTTGCCGCGGTGAGCGACATATAGGATTTCCCCCATAGATCGCCTGCACCATCGCTACTCTCTCGTCGGCTGCAGCATTCGCGAACCATCCTAGAAGCCAGTTGGCAAGTGCCCTCGAGGAGTCAGCCGTATACGGTGGGATTGCCACCACAATTCCCTTATCCGAGCGCACATATTACAAGGTTAACAATCATCTTGATAACAGGATTCCAAGAGGAGGAAAAAAAACGTGCATGGGGTGACGCGGGTATCTGATCTGTTAACCTCGGCTGGGACGGATTGGGATATGGCTAAGCTGGAACTTATGTTTCCACAAGGTGAAGTTGACGAGATTAAGCAAATAAAGGTTGGAGGTCCAGCTATGGAGAAATATTTGCGCTCGGATAAGGGAATTGTGGTGACAATTCCACCGTGTACGGCTGACTCCTTGAGGGCACTTGCTCACTGGTTGCTAGGCTGGTTCGCGAATGTCGCAGTTGACGAGAGAGTAGCGATGGTGCAGGCGATCTATGTGTTGTGGCTGGCGCTTAATGACACAAAGGATGGGAAGCAAATTGTGCCGCCACGAGTGATAGCTAACTCGGTTCAGGCATATTTGGCAGAGTGGGAATCAGTTCAAGAGAAGAAAGTCCCAAGCACATTTTTTGAATTTGATGGACATTATTTGAAATAACTAAGCAAATATTGAATCTTCTGAAAAAAATATCAAAACATGAAAACAATTTGGAAAAAATCCGAATACTTTTTTTATAATGGGAATAATTTATTGTTTTGTAAATTTTTGGTCCCACTCACATCTTATGAACATACTATATTGTAAGGATAAACAAAAATAGATTTTTCTAGAATGATTTAAATTTTTGAAAAATATGAACGTTTTTTTATTTCTGAATATATTTTGAATCCTTGAAAATTTTCTGTAAAGTAAATAAAAATATTTTTAAAATCCAGTTTAGTTTTAAAAATTTGAGGAAACGTGAACATGTTTTCAAGATAACAACATTTTTGAAATTTTAGTCAAACTAGAAATTTCAAATATTTTTTATTAAATCATGAGTAATGTTGAAATCCAAACAATTTTTTTATGATCTTGAAATTTTTTGAATTTTGTGAATATGAAAAAGGAATAAAAATATATCAAAAAACAAAAAAGGGCAAATAACCAAAAAAAGAGCAAAAATTTTGTGAATTTTTTAAGAACCTTTTTATTAGTTTCAAATCGGTCAAGAACCTTTTGGAAGGTTCATAAAAATCAAGGTCGCGGTTCGCTCGCTAGCTTCCTACTGGGCGGGCCCATCATCTCGTAGAATATAGCAGGTAAAGCAAAGCTTAGCAATCGCTATAAGCGAGTGTATCGCTTCCGCTGCTATAGGTCCCTCGGCACGAGCACTACTAGGGAGTTGCCAACGCCCGCGACACCCTAGGCGACACCCTAGGCGACACCGGTAACATATCTACCATCCATTTAGACATCAAGATGCGTGCGGTTGCTAGCTTTTAATTTACACTTTTCTTCTATGCAAAAGTTATACCTGATAAAATACAACTTTTTGGGCCCCATTATATTCCTTCACTTGGCATGCATGACAGACATGGCAGAAAGCTGACAGCCCACACCCTCCTCTCTCACACAATAAAACCAACCTTTTATTACCTCTTTGCTAAATAAAATTATTCATATATTCTGGACCATAAGTTGGTATCTGAAATAATTTATATATTTGAACTCTTGGAGTCAAGACCTTCAGAACTAGAACAATCTTGAATACATTTAAAACAAGTTTAAACTTTCCCGTTTCACATTTGATGTATGAAAAAACATATTTCACTTAAAAAAACATGTTTCAATAGAAATACGTGAAACCAACCTATTTCAACATTATGAAATATGAAACAAGCTTATTTCGAAAGAGTGAATACGTTATTTAAATTGTGCAACTGAAATACATGTGATTTTTGTGAAACAAGCCATTGGAAAGTAAAATTTAGGTTGTGCAACTGAAATGTCAAACTGTGAAACTAGTATTTGGAAATGTGTAGCAATTTATTTTAAAAGAATGAAATAAGTTTTTTGAAAATTGTAAAATTGAAATACAAGTGATTTTTGTGAAATAGATCAGTGCTTATTTGGAGACGTGTAATAGCTTATTTCAGAATTGTGAACTATGCTTTAAAAAAATGTAATTGAAATAGAAGTGCTTTCTCCAAAACTGGTGACATGGAAATGCGATTTTTTTTTTCAAAAGAGTCAAATATGTTCTTTGAGAAATGTGAAATTGAAAAAGATGTTATTTATGTGAAAAAGCCAGTTGAAACTGAAATGTAGATTCTGAACTGTGAAATAATAGCCACGGAAAGTGAAATTGTAATGTATCAGTGTGAAATTGATTATTTAGAAATGTGAACTATTTATTTCAAAAGAGGGAAATAAGTTATTTGAGTAATGTGCAATTAAATTATAAGTTATTTTTGTGAAACAAGCTAGTAGAAAGTGAAATGTAGATTCTGAATTGTGAAACAATAACTACATAAAGTGAAATTATTACATAATGTGTGAAATTAATTATTTCAAAATGTGAAATATACGTTTGAATTTAAACATGGTCGAAAAATATCAAAAAGTGGTCTCATTGTAAAAATTTTGGTGCAAGGAGTTCAAATATAATAAAAGTTTCAAAAATGAATATATGATTCAAAAGATATGAATAGCCAAGGTGATATAGATGGAAGCTTTCTATTGGAGGGCTCTTTGCCGGTACCTAGCGTTACCGTGCAATTTTTTATTTTATAGGCTATTAGGGTTTCAACCTACTCTACTGGCGAGTCGGTCTCGAGTACTCCCTACTGCCAACCGATCCCCCCCCCCATGCTACCCGCCCTCTCCTCCGGATTCTCGGGTTGATCCAGGGGACGGGTTGACCGTCTGCCCAGCCTTGCATTCTTGCGAGGAGGTGTGGCAGTTGGGGTAGATCGATTGTAGCAGTCTCGACCTTGAAGGTTTATCAACATGACGACATCATGCACTGGCTCACAGGGAGCAGCGGGAGGAAAGGAAAGGTACAAGGACTTGAAGCAACGATGAAATATAGATGGCTACAGGAGGGGGAGCTCGATGAGGTTTACTTGGGAGAGGACAAGATCAAACAGTTGGCCAAGGAATCACATTGCACTAGTAGAAAATAGGGCTTTGGTTCGGGCCTAGCAAGCCCATTAGTCCCGGTTCACTCGCGAACCGGGACCCATGGGGGCATACGTCCCGGTTCGTGCGCCCAGGGGGCCGGCCGGGCCTCGTGGGGCATCTCTCCCGGTTGGTCCGGACCCATTTGTCCCGGTTCCTGGCACGAACCGGGACCAATGGGCCTCGCTCCTGGCCCACACCCATTGGTCCCGGTTCTTGTGTGGAACCGGGACAGAAGGGTCACCTTTAGACCCGGTTCCTGTCACGAACCGGGACCAATGAGTTTCCTATATATAACCCAATGCCCACCACTCCACTGTTCTGTTTTTTCTGGCCGGCCAGGGGGGAGCTTTGTAGTGCTCTAGCTAGCTCACCTCCTATGCACATGAGGTGTTCAATGAAATGCCCGAGCTACACAAGTTAAGATTTTCTCCTCTCGAAGCTTGAACTCCAACCTCCATTTTCTCCGAGATTTGTCTAGGTTTAGCGGTCCGTCACGTCCCGTCCCTGTCTTCACCGCCGTCGATCGCCCCCCCGATCTCGTCACCGGCACCACCGTGGTGAGCCTCTTGTGCTGTCTATGCTTTTCTTAACTTTATTATTGCTTTAGATAGATATTTGCCTAATTTTCTTACGTTTATTATTGCTTGTTATTATATAGTGTGATGGTTTTGATATCCGCCCACGTCGGCCCTCGTCCTGTATATGATTCGGATGTGGTATAATATCTTTAATTTATAACTATTTGTTTTAGTGTTTATGACAATTATGCCGACCAACATGACATAGATGTTTTTATATGTCTAGGAGGTAGTTGAACCGGAAATTCCAACCGACCCTCTTGTGGAGAGGTTAAATTTATTTGAAAAGGAAAACATTTCCTTGAAGAAAAAATTGGAAAAAACGGAGGAGGAGAAGATGGAATTGGAGTTGCATGTTGCGGAAGTTGTCGATGATCACAAGATCAAGATGGACCCTATTGTCAAGAGGTTAAATTTAGTTGAAGAAGAAAACAATTACTTGAAGGAAAAACTAAAAAAATTGAGGAGGAGAAGATGATATTGGAGTTGCATGTTGCGGATATCGTTGATGATCACAAGATCAAGATGGATGACATGCGCTTGAAGATTAGAAAGATTAGAAAATATGCCATTCATACCGAGGCTTGGTATCATTGTGTCGTCGGATCAATTGTTACCTTGGTTGCGATTACGATCGCATTTGTTGTTGCGTTGAAATGTTCTACATAGTTTCAATGTATGGTTTAATTAGATGCTCTAGAGAGCTATGCATGTACTTTGAATGGCATGTGATGATGAACTTATATTAATTTGATAACTTATCTATCCATGATGTTCTATAATGGTTTTTGACACGCTTAATTATATATCATGGGAGTGGAGGGCAAGACAAACATTCAGGGTCTTATAGCTCAAAAAATTCATGGTCTTATAGCTCAGAAAAATCAGCAAATGCATGAAAAATAGCAAATGAAGTAAGAAATGGTTGAAAATTGATGATGTGGCTTTGAATGGTGCATTTTGAACACATCAAAAGTCTGTAGTTCAAATAAGTTAAAAAAATGAAATCCCTTTGTAAGAGAAGAGTTTTCGTTTGAAACCCTGATACCTCGAAAGAGATTGTCCATTTTGTACACGAAGTGCATCCAGTTTTTGCCGTAACCATCTCTACTTTTGTGCACATGCTTTGTGGGTGAAATGATGATACCATGCCAACTTTCTACCTTTTCAGAGTTCATTTGAAATGCTTTTCAATTTCATGGTATGATAGCTCAAAAAATTCAGTCAATGCATGAAAAATAGCAAATGAAGTCAGAAATGGTTGAAAATTGATGATGTGCCTTTGAATGGTGCATTTTGAACATAGAAAAAGTCTGTAGTTCAAATAAGTTCAAAAAAAATGAAATCCCTTTGTAACAGACGAGTTTCCGTCTGAAACCTTGATACCTCGAAAGAGATTGTCCTTTTTTACACGAAGTGCATCCAGTTTTTGCCGTAACCCTCTCTACTTTTGTGCACATGCTTTGTGGGTGAACTGATGATACCATGCCAACTTTCTACCTTTTTAGAGTTCATTTGAAATGCTTTTCAATTTCAGGGTCTTATAGCTCAAAAAATTCAGTAAATGCATGGAAAATAGCTAATGAAGTCAGAAATGGTTGAAAGTTGATGACGTGGCTTTGAATGGTGCATTTTGAACACAGAAAAAGTTTGTAGTTCAAATAAGTTCAAAAAATGAAATCCCTTTGTAA
>LR738713.1:873073582-873186680 GCA_902687465.1 Secale cereale
AAAGTCTGTAGTTCAAATAAGTTCAAAAAAATGAAATTCATTTGTAATACACGAGTTTTCGTCTGAAACCCTGATACCTCGAAAGAGATTGTCCGTTTTGTACAGGAAGTGCATCCAGTTTTTGCTGTAACCCTCTCTACTTTTGGGCACATGCTTTGTGGGTGAAATGATGATACCATGCCAACTTTCTACATTTTCAGAGTTCATTCAAAATGCTTTTCTATTTCAGGATCGTATAGCTCAAAAAATTCAGTAAATGCATGAAAAATAGCAAATGAAGTCAGAAATGGTTGAAAATTGATGATGTGGCTTTGAATGGTGCATTTTGAAGACATCAAAAGTCTGTAGTTCAAATAAGTTAAAAAAATGAAATCCCTTTGTAAGAGAAGAGTTTTCGTTTGAAACCCTGATACCTCGAAAGAGATTGTCCATTTTGTACACGAAGTGGATCGAGTTTTTGCCGTAACCCTCTCTACTTTTGTGCACTTGCTTTGTGGGTGAAATGATGATACCATGCCAACTTTCTACATTTTCAGAGTTCATTTGAAATGCTTTTCAATTTCAAGATCTTATAGCTCAAAAAATTCAGTAAATGCATGAAAAATAGCAAATGAAGTCAGAAATGGTTGAAAATTGATGATGTGGCTTGGAATGGTGCATTTTGAACACAGAAAAAGTCTGTAGTTCAAATAAGTTCAAAAAAATGAAATCCATTTGCAACAGACGAGTTTTCGTTTGAAACCCTCATATCTCGAAAGAGATTGTCCGTTTTGTACACGAAGTGCATCCAGTTTTTGCCATAACCCTCTCTACTTTTGTGCACATACTTTCTGGGTGAAATGATGATAGCATGCCAACTTTCTACCTTTTCAGAGTTCATTTGAAATGAGTTTCAATTTCATGGTCTTATAGCTCAAAAAATTCAGTCAATGCATGAAAAATAGCAAATGAAGTCAGAAATGGTTGAAAATTGATTATGTGGATTTGAATGGTACATTTTGAACACAGAAAAAAATCTATAGTTCAAATAAGTTAAAAAAAATGAAATCCCTTTGTAACAGATGAGTTTTCGTTTGAAACCCTGATACCTCGAAAGAGATTGTCCTTTTTTACACGAAGTGCATCCAGTTTTTGCCGTAACCCTCTCTACTTTTGTGCACATGCATTGTGGGTGAAATGATGATACCATGCCAACTTTCTACCTTTTTAGAGTTCATTTGAAATGCTTTTCAATTTCAGGCTCTTATAGCTCAAAAAATTCAGTAAATGCATGACAAATAGCAAATGAAGTCAGAAATGGTTGAAAATTGATGATGTGGCTTTGAATGGTGCATTTTTAACACAGAAAAAGTTTGTAGTTCAAATAAGTTCAACAAGAATTAAATCCCTTTGTAACAGACGAGTTTTCGTCTGAAACCCCGATACCTCGAAAGAGATTGTCCGTTTTGTACACAAAGTGCATCCAGTTTTTGCCGTAACCCTCTCTACTTTTGTGCATATGCTTTGTGGGTGAAATTATGATACCATGCCAACTTTCTACCTTTTCAGAGTTCATTTGAAATGCTTTTCAATTTCATGGTCATATAGCTAAAAAAATCAGGAAATGCATGAAAAATAGCAAATGAAGTCATAAATGGTTGAAAATTGATGATGTGACTTTGAATGGTGCATCTTGAACACAGAAAAAGTCTGTAGTTCAAATAAGTTAAAAAAATGAAATCCCTTTGTGATAGACGAGTTTTCATTTGAAACCCTGATACCTCGAAAGAGATTGTCCGTTTTGTATAGGAAATGCATCCATTTTTTGTCGTAACCCTGTCTACTTGTGTGCACATGCTTTGTGGGTGAAATGATGATACCACGCCAACTTTATACCTTTTCAGAGTTCATTTGAAATGCTTTTCAATTTCAGGGTCTTATAGCTCAAAAAATTCAGTAAATGCATGAAAAATAGCAAATGAAGTCAGAAATGGTTGAAAATTGATGATGTGGCTTTGAATGGTGCGTTTTGAACACAGAAAAAGTCTGTAGTTCAAATAAGTTCAAAAAATGAAATCCCTTTGTAACAGTCGAGTTTTCGTATGAAACCTTGATACCTCGAAAGAGATTGTCTGTTTTGTACACGAAGTGCATCCAGTTTTTGTTGTAACCCTCTCTACTTTTGTGTACATGCTTTGTGGGTGAAATGATGATACCATGCCAACTTTCTACATTTTCAGAGTTCATTTGAAATGCTTTTCAATTTCAGGGTCTTATAGCTCAAAAAATTCAGTAAATGCATGAAAAATAGCAAATGAAGTCAGAAATGGTTGAAATTTGATGATGTGGCTTTGAATGGTGCATTTTGAACACAGAAAAAGTCTGTAGTTCAAATAAGTTCAAAAAATGAAATCCATTTGTAACAGACAAGTTTTTGTTTGAAACCCTGATACCTCGAAAGAGATTGTCCGTTTTGTACACGAAGTGCATCCAGTTTTTGCCGTAACCCTCTCTAATTTTGTGCACATGCTTTGTGGGTGAAATGATGATACCATGCCAACTTTCTACCTTTTCAGGTTTCATTTGAAATGCTTTTCAATTTAATGGTCTTATAGCATAAACAATTCAGTAAATGCATGAAAAATAGCAAATGAAGTCAGAAATGGTTGAAAATTGACGATGTGGCTTTGAATGGTGCATTTTGAACACAGAAACAGTCTGTAGTTCAAATAAGTTCAAAAAAATGAAATCCCTTTGTAACAGACGAGTTTTTGTCTGAAACCCTAATACCTCGAAAGAGATTGTCCGTTTTGTACACGAAGTGCATCCTGTTTTTGCCGTAACCCTCTCTACCTTTGTGCACATGCTTTGTGGTGAAATGATGATACCATGCAAACTTTCTAACTTTTCAGAGCTCATTTGAAATGCTTTTCAATTTCAGGGTCATTTAGCTTAAAGAATGAATTAATATAAAAAAGAATGAACTGGAAAACTTTTATGAAACTCTAATAGCAAAAATAAAATAAATAAGTAGAATAATTTATGCAATTAAAATTATCAAAGTATTTTCTGTTAGAAACATTAAAAGCAAATAGAATTTTCATAGAATAAATAAGAAAAGCAAAAAATAAAATAAAATAAACAAGTATAATAAAAATATAATAGATAAGTAGAAACAAAATAAACTTTTATATAGTAAAATAAATAAAATTTAATAAAATAAATAAAAATAGCAAGAGTAAGTATTTTTTTTTGAAAGTAGAAACAAAATTGAAAAAATAAATCAACAAAGAAAAAAATGGAACAAAATAAAAAAATGCCACTTACTGGGCCACCACGGCCTGAGTACGACTAGAAACCCACCCGTGAGCCAGGATTCAGGCCTGCGGAAGGCCCAGTAGACCCACAGGAAGATGCAGTCTGTTCAGGCCTGTAGGCCTGCATTAGAGAGGAGCTCGACGTACAAGGGTCAGCAACACTTATAAACTGGTCGCGGCATCTCTCAGCTTGCGAGGTGGGACTAAACTCCCATCGCACCGCGGCTGTGCGAGGTCATTGGTCCCGGTTGGTTGCACAAACCGGGACGAAAGTGGTTCATTGGTACCGGTTCGTCAAACAAACCGGGACCAATGCCCGTCTTTAGTCCCGGTTGGTGCCACCAAACGTCCGTCGCTACATGGTTGCGTTGGAGAGCAGGTTCGACAATACATGGCAGGTTCTTCAGGGATCTCACTGGAGCTATGATCCTGTGATGGTTCCTTCTCTTTGGGTGTCCACCGCCCGCGCCGATACCCGTCGTTCGCTAGGGTTTTAGCTGTATTAATTAATTAGTGATGCTATATGTATGATACTATTCGAGATGTATTAGTGATAATATTCGACGATGTACGGACGCAAGAGATGATTTAGTTTTGCTTATTGAATGCTCAAACAGGAGTCCAACCAAATCTCCATGTCAATATGAGTCCTATAATTAAGATATTTTGAAATGTTTTTGTTTATATTTTCAACCATTGAATTTTGGCATGACTTGTGCTACAATATGTAGGAAATGTCGTCGTCTGACGATGACGATAGGATCCCGGCATGCGACTGGTGTGGGACGACCGGGGTCAGTGCGAAAGGTCACACCTGGTAGACGATCGATGCTTCAGTGTTAAGCTCGATGATGCCTTCGATTTTGAGATGGTATGCAACACAACAAGTCTTGTTTGGTAATTAAGCATGACTTATGCCTTCTTTTCAACGTGTAATTTTCTTCTTTTACAATTCGACTAGCTTATCCCATGCCATGCAAGACGCTATGTCTTGGAGCATCTGGATTTCGAAGATCATGAAAGTATGGAGACAAAGAAAATTAATCTCAGGACCCATCATGATTATGATTTTCTTGTAAAGCTATACAATTCGGAGAGCGTAACCCATTATGGTTGCTCGAAATGGAGAGCACTGTGCAAGGCATATGATTTTCTGGAGGGTATTTATGTCACCTTTGACCTTGGTGATGATGACGATGGCATGTGGGTCCTTGTTGATACGCTTCCAGTTCTACCTCTATTGGAGTTTCTCAAACATATTTATTAAGTAATTTATATTGTTTATTTCAAAATAATTGATAGCTTATTTCCATTAACAGCTTATTTCCATTCTTCAAGAAATGTACGGAAGATGGTAGACAGATCCCACTACACTGATGGTGCAGAATTAACTTGTCAGAAGAAAAATCATCTTGTCTCATTACTTTCTTATTTTGAGTGTTACAATACCTATTCTAAAACTCATGCACATTATGGTTAATACATGCCACTAGTGCACGTGTTGAACTACGGTAACATCCATGGAGATGTCATGGTAAGAGTTGTGGCCGATCATCTTTTGCATAAATTCTTCTAAAACTAAACTACATTACTAACTATGAAGTTATTACTATGTTTTTCAACAGAAAATCCCTTCGGATTGTGTGCCTCATCTGATGTTTTAGAAATGTCACCTCAACGTTATGAGCTTATTACCGTACTCGTCAGGTCATCATCCTACACATAACTGTCCATACCGGATTTCTAAATCCAATGAAGACATGATAATCAAAGATTGGTAGAAATCACTACAAGAAATATGTCAACTAGTGACCTTCTGTCAGTGACCCTGGAAGAATTGGTCATAGATCTATGACCATTTCAGACCAATTGGTCAAAAGCTGTTCGAGGGGCTCCAACCTAAACTATAACGACCATTTTGGTCAGAAAGGTCGTAATTTCCTTACACGAAATGGTCATAAAGCAGATAGCACTGGTCCGCTGCCTTATTTCTAGCTGATGATGACCAATATAGATGGTCATAACCTTGTAAATTGTGGTGGGTTGCTACGACTAGGCGCCACCTCATCAATTTTGCCTATGTGTCATGTCCATGTGGCAGTTTTTGCCCTAGGTTGTGAAGCAACCTATATTTCTGTCATTCCTAAAATTCCCCAAAAAATCTCATAAATTCTTTGGGTCATATCTTCGTCAAATATGTAAAAACCTTCCTTGCCTAGTTCAAAAATAATTAAAAAATATTCATTTTCCTATTCTGTTCAAAAAAACACTTTGTGAAGGAAGTACCATTTTGGCATGTCCAAATGGTATCCATTTTCTACAGTGCTTTCCTATGCCCAAATAACCATCCTCCACCAAATGCCAGCTCAATCCATTCATTATTTTGAGCCCAGCTTCAACATTCGTATTTATGTCCAGTGTGGTACTTTGCAAAGCAAGTACCACCTAGACTCCTCCTTTTGAGCTGAATATTTGTGCAGACGGTCTTCTTAGTAACTGATCATCCTCAACCAAAACTCATGCCCATTAGCCATGTGCATTTCCCGTACCGCTAATCAAACACTTGGCTGCTAATTCATGTTTGAGCATCGATCGGTCTCCTCGTGAGAATCTTATGTTGTAATTTTCTTCCTAGCACCTACCTGGGGAGTGCCCAACCCAGTAGATATGCCTAGGCCTCCTAGAACTCATGGCAACGCCACAATCACGCGGTGACCACGCGGCGGGCATGCGAGTTTACGCGCTCTAGAGTTGGGGCCCTGGACCACCACCCAAACCTCGACGTATCGCCACCAAACCATGTATTTATGATTAAATAGGTACCTATGTAACTAGAAATGATTTTCGGAAAAAATAAATAGCAAACTATGAGGCAGCTGCAGTTCAAATTTGACCTGCTTCCAACTGAATCGGCGGAAATTTGTCTTTTCACGAGAGGTGGATCAAAACATTTTACACCCAAAAATTTTGTCAATTGTGCATTAAATATGTCCTAGTATTTTAGAAAATTGATTTGGTCCAATTTTGAAACAATTATTTGGGAGGTCCTTCACAAAAAAACCTCCTTTTGGGCACTCGAAAAATGGAAAATGATTTTTTCGTCCAAAGAAAATGAAAACTTCCTTAGGCAATATTGTTTTCCGTTCCAAGATGCACCCTTGTGCACAATATGAGATCATTTGAACAAAATATGCCATGAATGTGGCCATAGGATTGATCATTTGGCTTGAAAGCCATGAATCTTCACGCATGATAGCTCATTTGTGAGAACACTTTTTTAAAAGAATTACAGTATTACAACTTTATTATTTTTCCTGGTAACTTTGTCATATATAATGACACAATGCGAAGGTTTTCCAATTTTTTAATTTTTTTAATTTTTTATGTCCGTTTCAAAATGCGGTCAAAACAGCGGGAATGACCGTTCCTAGCTAGTGGTTGAATCTTGGTATTTTTTTGGTGTTTCTCTGATTAAATAGATACTTATGTAACTAGAAATGATTTATTGAAAAAATAAATAGCAAACTATGAGGCAGCTGCAGTTCAAATTTGAACCGCTTCCAACTGAATCAGCGGAAATTTGTCTTTTTCACGAGAGGTGGATCAAAACTTTTTACACCCAACCATTTTGTTAATTGTGCATTGAATATGTCCTAGTATTTTAGAAAATTTATTTGGTCCAATTTTGCAACAATTATTTAGGAGGTCCTTCACAAAAAAACCTCCTTTGGGGCACTCGAAAAATGGAGAATGATTTTTTCGTCCAAAGAAAATGAAACCATCCTGAGGCAATATTGTTTGCCATTCCAAGATGCACCCTTGTGCACAATATGAGATAATTTGAACAAACTATGCCATGAATGTGGCCATAGGATTGATCATTTGGCTTGAAAGCCATGAATCTTCACGCATGATAGCTCATTTCTGAGAACACTTTTTAAAAGAATTGCCGTATCACAAGTTTATTATTTTTCCTGGTAACTTGGACATATATAATGACACAATGCGAAGGTTTTACAATTTTTTTATTTTTTTTTGAATTTTTTATGCCCATTTCAAAATGCGGTCAAAACGGCGGGAATGACCGTTCCTAGCTAGTGGTTGAATCTTGGTATTTTTTTGGTGTTTCTCTGATTAAATAGATACTTATGTACCTAGAAATGATTTTTGGAAAAAATAAAGAGCAAACTATGAGATAACTGTAGTTTAAATTTGACCCTCTTCCTACTGAATCGGCGGAAATTTGTCTTTTTCACGAGAGGTGGATCAAAACTTTTGAAACCCAACCACTTTGTCAATTTTGCATTAAATATGTCCTAGTATTTTATAAAATTGATTTGGTGAAAATTTGCAACAAATATATGGTAGGTCCTTCACGAAAAAACTCATTTGGGGAACTCGAAAATTGGAAAATTGATTTTTCGTCCAAAGAAAATGAAAACTTCCTTATGCAAAATTGTTTGCCATTCCAAGATGCCCCTTTGTGCACGATATGAGATCGTTTAAACAAACTATGCCATTGATGCGGCCATAACATTGGCATTTGAGTTAAAAGCCATGAAACTTCCCTGTTTTTAGCACTAAGAAGAGTAATTTTTAATAGCTCATTTTTTGAACCAATCAGGACACAACACACGGATCACCCCTTTGTTCGATCTGAGCCGTCCTCCGTGCTGATCCAGCGTCTCTCGATCCCCTCCTTCCTAAGAAACCCTAGGGCGCTGCTGCCTCCCTCCCCCATCCAGATCCAGATCTCCCCCCACCCCTCCTGTCCACTCCCGCAGCCGACGCCCCACCCTCACCGCCGCCGCACACCACTGCGCCCTCCCCTCACCCCGCGCCCTCCCGCAGCCGACGCCCCACCGCCGCCGTCGACCCCTTCCTCCCTCCCCTCCCCTCCCCCGCACCCATGGCGTTCGCGCTCAAGGCCTCCGCCTCCCCCGCCCTCGCCACTGCATCCTCGGCGGCGTTACCCTCCTTCTCAGCCGCCTCCGCAGCGCCGAGGGGTCGTGCCGCCGCGGCCAGGAGAGTCTCGCTCTACGGGGCCGCATCGGCGACCTGCTACTCCGCGCCCGTGCCAACTCCGGCGCTGCTCCACAAGCGCCCGCTGGGGACGAAGGCGAGGAAGACCAGGACATCAACATCGGCATCTCCACCAACATGTACGTCACCCCCTTTCCCAACCCTCCTCCAATCCCGCCTCCTCTTCCTACCCCACATCCACTCAGGATGTCTCGCCGCCGGTCCCGCCCTGGATGGCTCCGGTTGCTTAGGATCTGGCGGGGCTGGATCCGGTTGCTTAGTATATTTTGGTAGGGCATGGCAACATGAGATGCAGACGGGTCTAGTCTATTTTGGTAAGGCATGGCAACAGGACATGCATTAACATTACAAGTTTGAGTACAAGTATCATCCATGTTACATGTTTCTTGTACGCGAATGGAACCACCACAAGTATCCTCCATGTTACAATCATCTTCGTGCTATATATTGTGCCCACATTTGTTGCGCTATAGCATCTCTCATATTATTTCCTGCCTCTCTAGAGTAATTAAATGCTTGTATATCACTATGATAATTGTGATTTCCACTTGGCACATCAATAATCTCCTCTGGATCAATATCAATAGTAGTATTTTCAGGCCAACTCATATCTCCATTATGTAGACGTATGAAACTGTGAAGCACACAGCAAGCCACACATATATCAATATGTTTATCAACCGCGTAGTGCGAAGCTACCTTTAGTATTGGAAATCTCATTTTTAATATACCAATAATTCTCTCAATATGATTGTGAAGCTGTGCATGCCGGAGGTTAAATAATTCCTTGTAGTTTTGTGGTCTTTGGCATACCCTTCCTTGCTCTTGCGAATGATACCTAGTACCACGATATGGAGCAAGAAATTGTGGTGCGTTTGCATAGCCAGCATCCACAAGATAAAATTTTCCAGGAGGTACATGAAAACCATGGTTAAGCGCATCTTGTAATACTCTTGCATCTGAAGCTGAGCCCTCCCAACCAGGATGTACATGCACAAAATTTAAACCGAAATCACAAGCTGCCATCACATTTTGTGACAATGTTTGCTTCCTGTTGCGATAGGGTTCTCGTTGAGTAGTAGTAGTTGTAATGGAATGTGTGTACTAAATCATGAAAAATGCCAACCTCCATTCTGAAGTTCTTTGTGCATACATCTTCATGCCCAGTTAATATTTCATTGACACGATGGGCACCTGTGAGCATTGAGTTATGCATCGGTCTTCTACCTGATGAATTTCCTCCTTCCAAGGTAGGAAGAACAAAATAAATGAACTCATCTTCATTGTTTGATCTACGACGATAGCTTGGATCCATGGTATGCACAAAACAAAGGATGCTGAAATTTATTAATTGAAACTAGTGAGACTCATGTGGGCATAGAAGAACCTATGTTCAGATTGCGGAATAAGAAACTAATGTGTTATGTATGTACATGAGAACTAACCTTTGTTTTCTAATTGTGGACCTGCTGACCAAATTACTCAAAGAAGCCTTTAGCCACCAGCAGCAAGGGATGTGCCCCTTCTGTGATGAACAAAGTGAGTTGGTGCTGGTTCAAGTTTTTATGGTAAGAATAGTCGGTGCTGATGTGCTAAGTGATGTCTTGTATGTATTTACAGAACTATTGTGATGCACTTGATCTGATGCCAACGGCTAGTTTCAGAGTAACCGCTAGCTTGTTCAGAGCAACGGCTAGCTAGTTTAGAGCAACGGCTAGCTAGTTCAGAGCAACGGCTTGTTCTTTGAATGTTCAAACTGTCAAATATATTATTAAATGCTGATGAGTTCCTCCAGTTTTCATGTACTAGAATCAAATAGCAGTTGTGTGAGAATTCCTCCGTTTTGCTATCCGTGGGATTTCACTGGACAGGGCATCCTATTCCTCTGGTTTTCCTGTTCCTACACCTTACCAATCCTGTAAATCAAACGAGGCCTGAGCTTGGTACGTAGCAGTTCTTCGTCTACTTGTCTTGGATCTTATTGTTTAGACGTTACCGGTTTTGTGTCTCTATCCATTGTATCATGTACACATCACTTTTTCTCTCTAATGTACAAGAGCACTCACTCTGCACTCACTCATGTCACATAGATTAGCCTTGAATTTTAACACATTTCTTGTGTTATAGTAAACTGCCTTCTATTCGCTGGGGACATTTACATGTACCAACAGAACCAGCTCTTGCTACTAAAGGCTCTGTGCCCCCATTCCATCCTTCTTTTCAAATTGCTAAAATTTATATTCTATAACTTGGATGGCTATGTTACATTTGCAATTCTTGTTTTGTTAAATTTGAGGCTATGTTGCATTTGTAGTTCTTGCTTTGTTAAATTTGAGATTGATGAAAATGGTATATAGAAAGCAAAAAATATTGTTGCCACATAATGATGCTGTATGTTACCCCCAGCAAGTAATATGCTTGAATCAATATGATTTTTCCTGATTATAATTATCTTATATTATCGTGATGTTGGCAGGTACGTATATGCGAGTCGGCAGTGCGGTGCCAGTCCCTGTGGAACGAGGACTGGACTACTCTTTGGCCAGGTGTACCTGTGCAAGCACGAATGGAGCGAAGACTTGTTGTTGGTGTTGTCCACCAAGTTCTCCAGCCTGGGATGATCCGAGGCTATCCCATGTGCTTCATTGGCTGGGTTGCGTCCTTTGTTGCTGGTCTCATGAACGGGGTACATTTCTGAAACTGAACTAGATTGCTTCAATGGTTATATGATTGGTGATTGGATGTGTGGGCACTCCTGCGTGAGTGCCTATTTGCTTCTTAAGTTGTCATTTACCCAAACATTTGTTGATTGTGGAAATGTTATATTTAGTTCCTGATTGACGATTTTCATCAGTAAATTGTTGAGTTGAATTCATGTACTGCTAGCTGCAAGATGCTATAGTCTAGATACATGATGCAAAGTATGTTGTATTTACACAGTTACATCCAACTGCAGCAGCCGCACGGGCGAGTTGAGGTGGGGGACAAAGAGGCTGTGTTGTGCGGGTTCTGATCATGTCTAGGAGCACACTTTCCGGCGTTGACCTGAGCAAACGATGATGCAAGGCTGCTCCTCCTTCTACTGCATGTCTTCATCGACTTGATTCTTCGACAGGGAGATATTTAAAGCCTTCACTTGTTCATTGTGTCATCTGCTGATTACCTCTTCTATTATTTTCTTGCAAAGCATGTAATGGGTTGGAGTAGTTGATCTTGGCCTAATGGAACATTCATGTTGTTAGCATGTATATATACACTATTACAGCAGCTTGTTGATCAAGCGCTTGTTCTATCTAAATGTGTGCACAGAAGTTCAGTTACCTTCTAAAAAATTATTGGTGCATTTTTTTTGTTTCTCAAATACAAAATAGCTTGCTCATTTAAGCTGTGGCAGCCCTACTATTAGCTTTCAAATTGTGTCTCCGTTTTCTTGTATCAGAGTATCTCATTTTAACTAGCTAGAGAACAAAAAGCATGGTACTAGCTCAATTTGTGTTATCTTTCTAAATAACTATCCTTTTCTTGAATGGTCTGTTCATAATATATTTGCCCCAGTTTTTCTGATTCTTCTCTATTGATTCATGTAACAGGGCGACCGAGGAAGGCATGTTGCTGTTTTATTTGTCCCCAGCCTTGACTATGGTTGTCCAGCGAGTCCGGCATGTCATCATTTTCTTGTAAAGCAGTATGGTATCACACTTGTAGAGCTCGTTACACATGTTGATCTTGTGAAGTACTGTATTACACATGGTCATATGTATTGGCAACGTGATCTGGTTGCTCTTATTTGAAGTATCATGTGTGCTTTTCTCTGCCATGTTAAATACTAGTTGAAATATGAAGAATATGAGCCTGATAGATGGGACTAACTTACCAGACCCAAACCTGACAACTCGGACCCATCTTACTGGTGGACCCTGATGGGCCTCGAACCCCTCGTTGGTTACCCCAAGTGGAAGGTGTAAGATGCAATATTGTAGAAGTGTTTTCCCTTAGCAAAGATGCCAAGGATCGAATCCCCAGAGACTCCTAGGTTCAACAAGTAGGTGTCAACTGCTACGGCGCCAGATAGTAGCAATCAACGTGGACCTGCACACAGATACAAATAACTTTGCTCCCAACGAGTACAGAGAGGTTGTCAATCCCTCCGGCTTTGTAGTTCACAAAGGATTAAAAGCAATGATAGTAGTGATAGATAGTGTTTTGCAATAGTAAGTAATAACGAAAAGTAAATAGCGGGTGTGATCAATGATGGTAATATGGACCGGAGTCTCATGATGTTCACTAGTGATGTCTCTCTCCCAAAAGACGATAAAACAACTATGTGAGGTAAACAAATTACAGCTGGGCAATTGACAGGACCACGAATGCAAACCAATGCTGACTACATTGCAAGAAAGGTTGAGGTTCAAAGCATGGGCGGTACGCCAAAGTAAGTAGACCGAAATCCATCAATGCCTACTACTAATCATCCACCTTGAGATATCTATCCAGAACATCTCGCTCGTATTAAGTTGCGAGCCCCACCCATAGTGTAAACTCAAAGCAACAGACAACTGCATTAAAAGAACTTTGCGTAAAGTAAACAATCCTTGCACCCGCAGGAAAAAGCACCGTTGTTTTCCCCCTTGTGGCAACAAAACATCCCCTAGACTCATGTTTCTGTCACTGAAGCTAGTCATCGAGGGGCATGAACCCACAATCGAGCATAACGTTCCCTCTTGGAGTCACTACCTACTACTCGGCCAAAGCAGTAAATAACAACGGAGAACATGCATGAATTACTTATGAACATAAATATAAAAGAGGTAAATCAAATATATTACTCAAGATCAATCTGAACATAATCTCATAATCCATCGGATCCCAGCAAACTCAACATAGCAACAGCATAAGGATTACATATGTGCCTCGATCATGTAGGGCAGCTCACGAGGATAAATTAGTGAAGCACAAGAATGGGAGGAGAACATCACATAGCTACTGGTCATGGACTCATGGTCCAAGGGAGACTACTCACGAGTCATCCGGGAGGCGTCCATGGTGGTGGAGAAGCTCCCGCTGGTGATACTCCCCTCCGGCAAGATGCCGGGAAGAGTTCTCCTGGTGCTCCCAATCTTGGAAGCGGCAGCGGCGGCGGAACAGAGATGGGATCGAGAAAAGAGTTCCTCCTCTGAGGGTTTCAGAGGACCCTCTAAATATATGCCAAAGGGGGGCACCGGACGGGCTTCGGGGGGCCCAGGCGCCCCCCGGCGCGGCCCAGGGGGAGGGGAGGGGGCGCCGCCAGGGCGCCTGGAGCCCTGGTGCCCCCCCAGGCTGCCCTTCGGACGCAGGGTTGTTTCCGGAACGCTGATTTTTTATATAATTTTTCTGGATTTTTCTGGGCAGTTCTCGTAACGTGAAAACCCGAAATACAAAAACAGCCGAAAACAGAAACTGGCACTGGGGTGCACTGGATTAGTAAGTTAGTCCAAATATGATCAAAAGTGTATGGAAGTGTATGAATATCATAGCAATATCACCCAAAAGTGGCATGGAGCAAGCAGAAATTATAGATACGTTTTGGACGTATCAACATCCCCAAGCTTAATTCCTGCTCGTCCTCGAGTAGGTAAATGATAACAAGAATAATTTCTGTGGTGACATGCTATTAACCATTAGGACTTTTTATAGTCATATGACAAAAGCTTACTGAGACAATGAATCTATAGTAATTAAGTTGCCTCATGAGAAAATCACAAATGACTGAAAGTTTTACAACATGAAACTGAAACATCAAAAAGATTTGCAATGAACATGATGTGCAAATATGATAAAGTGATATCTAGCTTGCCCCCTTTAGTGATGAAAAACATAAATGCAGGGGCACCTTCAAGGTTTAAGTGATGACTAGATACAATGATTTCAAAATAAACGATATCACAATCATGCAAAAGACAATGCTACTTTGGGACAATGCACATTACACTCAGAATGACAATCATGCTCTCAGTAGTTGGTGCTTTAACATAAAAGAATGGTTATGTGCTAGAGTTTTTTATTTTTAAAAACATGGAAGCAATTTTGTCAACGGTAGTAGTACTTCATATGTGTCATGCATAAGACATCCTATGAGTTGCAAGCCTCATGCATCGAATACCAATAGTGCTCGCACCTTGTCCTAATTAGCTCGGATCTCCATGGGTTATCATTGCATTACATATGTTTCAACCAAGTGTCAGAAAGGGGTACCTCTATGCCACCTGTACAAAGGTCCAAGGAGATAAATCGCATTTGATTTCTCGTTTTTGATAGATCTCAACTTGAGGACATCCATACCGGGACAACATAGAAAATAGATGATGGACTCCTCTTTAATGCATAAGCATGTTCTCATAAGAGATTGAGGATCAACGTCCAAGCTAAAACTTCCACCATGATACATGGCTTTGGTTGGCGGCCCAATGTTCTTCTCTAACAATATGCATATTCATTCGACCCACGGTAAATCACCCTTACTTCAGACAAGACGAACATGCATAGCAACTCACATGATATTCAACAAAAGTGTGACAGTTGATGGCGTCCCCAGAAACATAGTTACCGCTCAGCAAGCAACTTATAAGAAATAAGATACATAGGCAACATATTCTTTACCACAGTAGTTTTTAAGCTACTTTCCCATGAGCTATGTATTGCAAGGTTAGTTTGCTTAGTACAGGTGGAGGTTAGCAAAAGACTGGGAGCGACCAACTAAGAGAGCAATGACGGTCATAATCATGCAGAGCGACAAAGCAACATTGAATCAGGCATGGTAGTTATATCGCTACTCAGAAATAAAAGATCATCAAGGCTTGACAGACTTTACAGTCTTAAATATGCGTTAGCATACGCCAAGTCAATCAAAATAAATTCTCGAAGGAAGATATTACTAAACCATACCACATCATAGGCAAACAAATCAAGTTGGTACTCCAATAACACATTGGGAACCCCCAGCTATTTGAGATTAACCATAAGAAAACCTGGACTACTAAGCACCATTATGCAAGTAGCATCTTTATCATAGACACATTAACCAATGCAACGGAAGCAAACTCTCTTAATAAGGTAAGCATGGTAATTAAAGAGAGTTCAAGCAACCAACTAAGCAAAAGCTCTTTGAAAAGATAAGCATGAATACTAAGAGCAGAGCATGATAGTAGCTATTAAAAGACAAAGAACACACATAGCATAGATAGACATGAAAATTCCATGTTATGTTCTAGGTAGAAGTAGAGCGTGTTTCTCTCCCACATAAAGAATGCTGAGTTCCGACTCGTTATGAAAAACTAAAAAGAAAACTAAAAGCAAGATGCTCCAAGCATAGCACATAACACATGAAGTGATAAAAATATAGTGGAACGAAAGACGAACTGATAATGTTGATGGAGAAGGGGATGCACGGGGGCATCCCCAAGCTTAGACTCTTGAGTCTCCTTGAATATTTCTTGGGGGTGCACGGGGGCATCCCCAAGCTTGAGCGCTTGACACTCCTGAATCTTTTTTTATCATCTTCCCTCGCACACTTGAAAACTCCCTTCATACATAACTCATCATAATCTGATTAGCGAGGTTAGTACCCTTAATAAAATAATTATACCTTGCTGGAAATAAAGATATTCTTGAATTTCTACTGTTTCTCAAGATTGCCAAAAGGTTTTTGCAAAGAAAAAGCAAGTTCTTGATTTGCAAAGTGAAGGAAAGGCAAAACAGGACAGAATCTGTGAAAAACAGAACAGCAGGTAGTAATTGATCTGTTCGGGATACTTCTGCAACTCAAATAAAAAAACTCAGAACAGACGCACGAAAGAAAATTATATAGAGAATGCTGTCGAAAAAATTCAGACCAAAAAGATGATCTGGTGATTTTATACGAATTTTTCTATCCAATGACAGAATGTGTTTCCTGGACAGCACCTCACAACTTTTGAACTTTCTAGCAATCAGAGGCTATACATGGCACAAATATGAAAAGCAAAGATACAATGATGATGCTACAGCAGTAAACAGTCATCAAGACACAACAAAAGCAAAAAATTATTCATGTGGGCTGCCTCCCAAAAGCGCTTTCTTTTATGCCTTTAAGCTAGGCATAATGCATATAGATCAAGTTTTATCAAGAGTAAAAGAATAGCTAGCCCGTACAACGGACTCAGAAGGTAACTTGATCTTCTTTCGAGGGAAGTGTTCCATCCCTTTCTTGAGAGGAAACTGAAATTTTATATTACCCTCTTTCATGTCAATGATAGCACCAACGATGCGCAAAAAGGGACGTCCCAAAATAATTGGACATGAAGGATCACATTCAATATCCATAATAGTGAAATCAACGGGCACATAATTATCATTGACAACAATAAGAACATCGTCGATCCTCCCCAAAGGTTTCTTTATGGAAGAATCAACGAGATGAACACCAAAAGAACAAGAATCCAAAGGTTTTAATTTAAGCATATCATATATTCTTTTGGGCATAACAGAGGTACTAGCACCAACATCACATAATGCATAACAAGAGAAGTCATTCAAATTAATTTTTATCATAGGATCCCAACCATCTTCTAGCTTTCTAGGTATGGAGGCTTCTACTCTAAGTTTCTCCTCCCTAGCTTTGATGAGAGCATTAGTGATATGCTCTGTGAAGGCAAGGTTAAGCGTGCTAGTGCGGGGATCTCTGGACATCTTGTGAAGGAAATCAATAACTTCGGTAAGAGTGCAATTATCAAAATCAAGGTCACGAGCATCAAGTAAAGTGGTAGTGGTGTCCTTAAGGTTCACTTGTTTGGTAGCTTCTATAGTCATAGCATCACCATTAATAGGTCCATTGGGACCAGGAGTACGTTGGGTGCTAAGAGTTTGAACATCCTCAACAACTTGGATAGTAGCAACAGTGTGGTGGGTAGGAAGGCTCTTAATTATATCCTCTTCCTCCCTTTCTCTAGCCCATCTTTCTTTAAGTTTAGCCATCATCCTAATGTTTTCATTAATTTGCACTTGAATAGCATTGATAGGAGTGACTTCCCTCTCCTCAAGAGGAGAAGTTTTAATTTTTATCAATTTTACCTCATTGGCTAAGTGGTCTACCTTAAAAGAAAGATCATCTAATTTATGTAGTTTTTCTTCTACACTCTTATTAAAGGCTTTTTGGGTAGTGATGAAATCTTTAAGCATGATCTCTAGTTCAGTATTGGAGTTCTTGGTACTAGGATAAGCATTATTGTTCCCATAAGAGTTAGAGGGGAACGGTCTAGGATTGCTACCAAAATTACTCCTATAAGCATTGTTGTTAAAATTGTTTCTAGAGATAAAGTTCACATCTACTTGTTCTTGAGCAATCAAAGAATTTAAAGGAACATCACGAGGATCAACAGTAGATTGCTTCGAAAGTAGAGACATGATCAAGTCAACTTTTTCATTAAGGGAGGAAATCTCCTCGACAGAGTTTACCTTCTTACCTGTTGGAGCGCGTTCAGTGTGCCATTGGGAATAGTTGATCATCATCTCATCGAGAAGCTTTGTGGCAGCACCAAGTGTAGTTGACATAAAAGTTCCTCCCGCGGCCGAATCTAACAAGTTCCGCGAGGTAAAGTTCAAGCCTGCATAAAAAGTTTGGATAACCATCCAAGTAGTCAAACCATGAGTAGGCAGTTCTTGATAAGAGATTTCATTCGTTCCCAAGCTTGGGCAACGTGTTCATTATCCAATTGTTTAAAATTCATTATGTTACTTCTAAGTTGGATAATTTAGCAGGTGGATAGTATTTTCCAATAAAAGCATCTTTGCACTTGTCCCAAGAATCTATGCTATTTCTAGGCAAAGACTGAAACCAAATTTTAGCTCCTCCTCTCAAGGAGAAAGGAAAAAGCTTAAGCTTAACAATATTACCATCTATTTCTTGGTACTTTTGCATATCACAAAGTTCAACAAAGTTGTTCAAGTGTAAAGCAGCATCATCTCTAGCACCGGAGAATTGTTCTCTCATAACTAAGTTCAGTAAAGCAGGTTTAATATCATATGAAGGTGCTGAAGTGGCAGGTGTAGTGATAGGTGTGCTGATAAAGTCATCGTTGTTGTGACTAGTGAAGTCACACAACTTGGTGTTCTCGGTGGAACCCATAGTAGCAAGCAAGCAAGATAACTATTTTCGTGATTTTCGATAAAAGGTACTGAAAGCAAAAACTGAAAGGTAAACTAACAAGACTAAAAAGCAAAGGTAAAAGATAGCATGCAACTCCCCTATCCTGAAGAGTGGAGTCCCCGGCAACGGCGCCAGAAAATACTCCATGATGGGCCTCGAACCCCTCGTTGGTTACCCCAAGTGGAAGGTGTAAGATGCAGTATTGTAGAAGTGTTTTCCCTTAGCAAAGATGCCAAGGATCGAATCCCCAGAGACTCCTAGGTTCAACAAGTAGGTGTCAACTGCTACGGCGCCAGATAGTAGCAATCAACGTGGACCTGCACACAGATACAAATAACTTTGCTCCCAACGAGTACATAGAGGTTGTCAATCCCTCCGGCCTTGTAGTTCACAAAGGATTAAAAGCAATGATAGTAGTGATAGATAGTGTTTTGCAATAGTAAGTAATAACTAAAAGTAAATAGCGGGTGTGATCAATGATGGTAATATGGACCGGAGTCTCATGATGTTCACTAGTGATGTCTCTCTCCCAAAAGACGATAAAACAACTATGTGAGGTAAACAAATTACAGCTGGGCAATTGACAGGACCATGAACGCAAACCAATGCTGACTACATTGCAAGAAAGGTTGAGGTTCAAAGCATGGGCGGTACGCCAAAGTAAGTAGACCGAAATCCATCAATGCCTACTACTAATCATCCACCTTGAGATATCTATCTAGAACATCTCGCTGGTATTAAGTTGCGAGCCCCACCCATAGTGTAAACTCAAAGCAACAGACAACTGCATCAAAAGAACTTTGCGTAAAGTAAACAATCCTTGCACCCGCGGGCACAAGCACCGTTGTTTTCCCCCTTGTGGCAACAGCACATCCCCTAGACTCATGTTTCTGTCACTCAAGCTAGTCATCGAGGGGCATGAACCCACAATCGAGCATAACGTTCCCTCTTGGAGTCACTACCTACTACTCGGCCAAAGCAGTAAATAACAACGGAGAACATGCAAGAATTACTTATGAACATAAATATAAAAGAGGTAAATCGAATATATTACTCAAGATCAATCTGAACATAATCTCATAATCCATCGGATCCCAGCAAACTCAACATAGCAACAACATAAGGATTACATATGTGCCTCGATCATGTAGGGCAGCTCACGAGGACTAATTAGTGAAGCACAAGAACGGGAGGAGAACATCACATAGCTACTGGTCATGGACTCATGGTCCAAGGGAGACTACTCACGAGTCATCCGGGAGGCGTCCATGGTGGTGGAGAAGCTCCCGGTGGTGATCCTCCCCTCCGGCAGGGTGCCGGGAAGAGTTCTCCTGGTGCTCCTGATCTTGGAAGCGGCGGCGGCGGCGGAACAGAGATGGGATCGCGAAAAGAGTTCCTCCTCTGAGGGTTTCGGAGGACACTCTAAATATATGCCAAAGGGGGGCACCGGACGGGCTTCGGGGGGCCCAGGCGCCCCTCCGGCGTGGCCCAGGGGGGGCGCCGCCAGGGCGCCTGGAGCCGTGGTTGCCCCCCCCAGGCTGCCCTTCGGACGCAGGGTTGTTTCCGGAAAGCTGATTTTTTATATAATTTTTCTGGATTTTTCTGGGCAGTTCTCGTAACGTGAAAACCTGAAATACAAAAACAACCGAAAACAGAAACTGGCACTGGGGTGCACTGGATTAGTAAGTTAGTCCAAATATGATCAAAAGTGTATGGAAGTGTATGAATATCATAGCAATATCACCCAAAAGTGGCATGGAGCAAGCAGAAATTATAGATACGTTTTGGATGTATCAGACCCATTTAATAAAAAAAGGAAATTAAAATTATTTAGACGAAAAGGCCAAGGCTCGATAATAAAAAAGGTGTGGCCCAAAAATAAAAAAGCTATAATGTTGAGAAAAATAAAAACTGTTGAGAAAAAAGGCCTGGCCCAAATATAAAAAGGCTATAATGTTGGGCCTAGCCCATGTGGCTGTCCAGAATTAATAGGGAAAAAATATATAAAAGGCCGAATTATTGGGCTCGGCCCATATAAATTGGACCGGATTGATTCTTGTGCCACATCAGGTTGCCACGTCGGATGCCTACGTGGCCTGGGGAGGCTACTAGTGACCAAAACAAGACAATAGGCATATTTTGGTCGTAAACATCTACGACCTTATCACAGAGAAGGTCGTTAATTTCAGTTTACGACCGCCAGCTTTTGACCATCTATTTTTGGTCACAAAAAGGTCACAAATGGAAAATAATGACCATTCAGTGACCAATAGTCAAGGTCACAAGTTGACATATTTCTTGTAGTGAATGTATGGCCATTCGTAGGGAGCTACATGGAAGCGACATTGTGCGAAAGCCAAGAATTGGAGACAGGATAATCTACATTCTCCATAATGGAGAGTCAGGGCCTATCTTGTTTTATGCTATTTCACCTTAGAGAGGGTGTACTTAATTAAGTCTGGCTACTTATGATCATGTGCTAAGAAGTTGTTAGATGACTGATGATGATGAGTAGGACTTGTTATTATGACAACGAGTAGGTTGTGAGATGACGATGATGCTGAGAACTACTTTTTTATTATAACAACGACGATGATGATTTATTATTAATTACGATGATGCATTGTTATATAAGCATGCACGGAGATAAGAGAGGACACTTCTCTCTATTAGTTAGCTAACACAATAATGAAACCCCTATATTAACCCTACAAAACCGCCAAACCCCCTCCCCCCTTTCATAAAAATAAACAAAAACCCTAGCCCCATGAACTGCTGACGCGTGGAAACTTATTTGTCCCGGTTGGTGCTACCAACCGGGACAAAAGGCCCACTGCATGCGCAAGCCGCAATTGCCACGTGGAGGCCCATCTGTCCCAGTTTGTATAAGAACCGGGACTAATGGTCTAGGGCATTTGTATCGACCATTTAGTCCCCGGTTCCCCAACCGGAACAAATGGCCCTTACGAACCGGGACAAATGGTCCTTTTTGCACTAGTGTTGGCTTGTAGTAGCAAAAGTGAACACCTCAAAGAAGCTCAGCAGCACTGCGTTGAGGGAAACACTGAAGTTCATCTCAAACTTTTCTTGCATGCCCGAAATCCAAGTGGTAGACGACACCTTGTTTGTCATCCATATATTTTCTGCCTAGGTCATTGGAAGAGGGTTATGTACCAGGGGTCCAGTGCCCATGGATACTTTGAGGGCTCATGGTTTTGATTGAAGAATTTGATGGAAGGCATGCACCGGAATCGGGAAAACTAGAACGAGTGTCTGTTTGGGCACAGATTCACAAAGTTCCTGATCTTTACCGAAAGGAACCAATTATTGATCATTTGGCCAGGAGAATCAGCATTGTCGTGAGTGTTGAGCACAATCCAGCACGGTACTTTCAGGGAAACAACGTATCCGTGCAAGATTCGATGTGTCCAAACATCTGATTCGATGGATGCCTTTGAACTTGGCCGGTGAAAGAATTTTCCTTGAGGTAAAATATGAGAAGGTCGGGCATTTCCGTGAGGTTTTCGTGGTACTTGCCCATGACATGGACGAGTGCGATCGGGGTACATTTCGTGGAAGAGGCCATGGGGTGTGGGGTGGCATGCCTTGCAAATGGTTGAGAGCCCTCTGAAAGCTTCAGCCAAGGAAGGGGAAGATCAAAAGGAGCCAAGCACGGTTGCAAGAAAGCTTACTATGGGTGATATTATCACTAATGCTGAACCTACCAAACGGCATGATGATTCGACAAAACAATTGAAAACAAGAGGCAATGTGGATTCGAGTACCACCTCCCCCAGCTTATGTGCCACCAAAGGAACACAAGAAGGCAAGAAAGGGACACTCACTAGCAAAGTATCCATCTAGATCCCACAAAATATCGACACTGATGTGATAGGAAACAATTTTGCTATGGGTTAATGTGGGCATACCATGATGGTTTCCTTGAGACCATCGAGCAGCACTAGCAGTGTCCGGGTGATGGTTTATGAGCTAAGTTAAGCATGTTATCAGATACATTAACTAGGCAAAACATGGCGGCTTTCGGACATGTGAAATATGAGATAAGGAAGTTAAAACATGGGCTAGAAAATTGCAGACTTGGCCTGGATAAAGTAGCGCCGACACTAGCAGAAGTGAATCAAGGACCGCCTAGTGGAGCTATACCACCGAGAGGAGGTAATGTGGCAGCAATGCTCCAGAATAAATTGGCTTGCAGCAGGAGAAAAAATAAAAATAAAAATCACAAGCGGGCTAGCAAGCAAAGGCTAAATAATAAGATCAAAATTTTGATGCCCCTTTATGGAACCTCCACCAAGGATGCAGCGAAGATGGAGCAAATGTTGACAACCTTTTATTGTGATTTTTTCATTACCAAGGGCACACATGATATGCATAAGGTAATAGAAACGATACCATGCAAGTCCACTAACGAGATGAATGAATTGCTTATGAAAGAGTACAAGGCGGAAGAGATTAAAACAACCATGTTTCGAATGGCGCCAACAAAAGCTCCAGGTTCGAACGAATAGCCAACACATCTTTTTCAGCGACACTAGGATATGTGTGGTGAGGAAGTTACCATGCTAGTGTTGCGGATATTGAAGAGGGAGGAGGATGTAGGAGGCTTAGACGACACATTTTTAGTTCTTATCCCCAAGGTAACAAGCCCAAAACTACTTTCTCTATTTCGTCTAATCAGTCTTTGCAATGTCCTTTATAATATTGCATTTAACATTTTGGCAAATCTGTTAAAGTTCATATTACCTGAGATTATATCAGAAGAACCATCAAGTTTCATGGCAGGGAGGTTGATCACAAACAATATTATCTCAACTTATGCATGTCTTCACTTTATGAATAACAACAAGTCAAGGAAAAACAGTTTTATTGTTTTGAAACTGGATATGCTAAATGCATATGACCATTTTAAGTGAAATTATCTAGAAGCAATGATGACCATGTTGGGTTTTGCGCCAACTTGTGTTACGTCGGTTATGCATGAAGGAAATATGCCCTAGAGGCAATAATAAAGTTGTTATTTTATATTTTCTTATTCATGATAAATGTTTATTATTCATGCTAGAATTCTATTGATCGAAAACCAAAATAAATGTGTGAATACATAGACACATTGTGTCACTAGTGAGCCTCTACTTGACTAGCTCATTCATCAAAGATGGTTAAGGTTTCCTAACCATGGACATGAGTTGTCATTTGATAACGAGATCATATCATTAGGAGAATGATGTGATGGGACAAGACCCACCTGTTAGCTTAGCATTATGATCGTTCAGTTTTATTGCTATTGCTTTCTTCATGTCAAATACATATTCCTTCAACTATGAGATTATGCAAATCCCGGATACCGGAGGAATACCTTGTGTGCTATCAAACGTCACAACGTAACTAGGTGATTATAAAGATGCTCTACAGGTATCTCCGAAGGTGTTTGTTGAGTTGGCATAGATCGAGATTATGATTTGTCACTCCGAGTATCGGAGAGATATCTCTGGGCCCTCTCGGTAATACACATTATAAGCCTTGCAAGCAAATGACTAATGAGTCAGTCTCGGGATGATGTATTATGGAACGAGTAAAGAGACCTTCCGGTAAGAGATTGAACTAAGTATGAAGATGCCGACGATCGAATCTTGGGCAAGTAACATACCGATGGACAAAAGGAATAACATATGTTGTCATAACGGTTCGACCGATAAAGATCTTTGTAGAATATGTAGGAGCCAATATGAGCATCCAGGTTCTGCTATTGGTTATTGACCGGAGAAGTGTCTTGGTCATGTCTACATAGTTCTCGAACCCGTAAGGTCCACACGCTTAACGTTCGATGACAATATTTTATTATATGAGTTATGTGATTTGGTGACCGAATGTTGTTCGGAGTCCCAGATATGATCACGAACATGATGAGGAGTCTCAAAATGGTTGAGATGTAAAGATTGATATATAGGACAATGGTATTTGGACACCGGAAGTGTTGCAAAGGGTACCAGATACATATAGGGTCACCGGAGGGGGTTCCGGGCACCATCGGTAAAGATATGGGCTTAATAGGCCAAGGGAGGGACAGACCAGCCCACATGGGGCTGGTGCGCCCCTCCACCAGGCCGGCCATCCCTAGGAAAAGGAAAGGGAGGAGGGCAAGTCCACTAGTGCAGAATCGGGCTATACTCTCGGTTCGTAAGGGCCCTTAGTGCCGGTTCTGCAACCGGCACTAAAGGGTGGGTACCAAAGGCCCCCCTTTAGTGCCGGTTCAACACAAACCGGGACCAAAGGCCCACCACGTGGCACGAGCCCGGACGGGGGGCTGGGGATCTGAAAGTGCAACTATCCCCGAGTGGTTTTGGTAATTACTAACAACATATAGCTCATTGAACTAATGCTATCTCAAGATAAATATTTCAGGAAAGTTCAATGATTGGCATGGCATGGACTAGGAATGTGGATCCCTCAAAATGCTAAGGACGTATATTGGCTCAAGCTCAAGACTCTCCATTTTCCATTTTAGTGATCCAAGATCACATTGAGTCCATAGGAAAGCCAATACTATTAAAAGGGGATGAGGTGTTGCTTAATGGCTTGCTTGCTCAAAATGCTTAGTAATATGCTCCAAAACCCTCAACCATTTTCCCACATCCACATATGTCCCAAACCAAAAGTCAAACTCGGCCCCACCAAAAAGTTCAATCCGGCGCCACCGAATTCATTTGACATAGCCACTGCCAGAAACCCTAATCATTTCGGTCTCACCGAAAGGGATCTTGGTCTCACTGAGATGGGATTGTAAACTCTCTGTTTCCCTTCGTAACATTTCGGTCTCACCGAGATGAGCGATCGTTCCCACCGAGTTGGCAATGCAAACTCTCTATTTCCCCTTTGTAATGTTTCGGTCCAACCGAAACGAGCGAATCGGTCCCACCGAGTTTGCCTGACCAACCATCTGTGTGCTTATTACCAAAATTGGCCCCACCGAGTTTTTGTAATCGGTCTCACCAAGATTACGTTATGCACTAACCCTAATGAAATCGGTACTACCGAGTTGTCATATCGGTCCCACCGAAATGCCAAACGGTCACATTATGAACTAAATCGGTTTGACCGAGTTCTCTGAATCAGTCCCACCGAGTTTGGTAAATTGTGTGTAACGGTTAGATTTTGTGTGGAGGCTATATATATACCCCTCCACCTACTCTTCACTTGTGGAGAGAGCCATCAAAACATACCTACACTTCCATCATACATGTTCTGAAAAGAGAACCACCTACAAAAGTGTTGAGATCAAGATATTCCATTCCTACCACATAAATCTTGTTCTCTAGCCTTCCCCAAGTTGCTTTCCACTCAAATCTTTCTTCCACCATATCCAAATCTATGAGGAGCTGTTTGAGTGTTGGGGAGACTATCATTTGAAGCGTTTGAGCAAGGAGTTCATCATCAAGACACCGTCTATTACCTTTTGGAGAGTGGTGTATCCTAGATTGGTTAGGTGTCACTTGGGAGCCTCCGACAAGATTGTGGAGTTGAACCAAGGAGTTTGTACAGGCAAGGAGATCACCTACTTCGTGAATATCTACCCTAGTGAGGCAAGTCCTTCATGGGCAATGGCCATGGTGGTATAGACAAGGTTTCTTCTTCGTGGACCCTTCGTGGGTGGAGCTCTCCGTGGACTCGTGCAACCGTTACCCTTCGTGGGTTGAAGTCTCCATTAACGTGGATGTACTATAGCACCACCTATCGGAACCACGCGTAAAAAAAATCTCCGTGTCTACCTTGCGTTTGCTCCCTCCAAACTCCTCCCTTTACCTTCATATGTAATTGTTTTACTTTCCGCTGCTATACGCTTAGAATTGCATGTGTAGGTTGATTGCTTCACTTGTGCTAAGTTGCTAAAATCTGTCAAGAATTAAAATTGGCAAAAGGCTAGATTTTTATTTGGTCAAGTAGTCTAATCACCCCCCTCTAGACATACTTTCGATCCTACAAGTGGTATCAGAGCTTTGGTCTCCATTTGCGGTGATTTCCATAGCCTTGGTGATCATAGCCTTGGTTTCACAACCTAGGAGAGTATGGCATCTAGCGAGGGAAGTTCTCACGGTAGAGGTCCTAATTTTGATGGTACTAATTTTGCTAGTTGGAAGCATAAGATGAAAATGCATATTCTTGGACATAACCCCGCCATTTGGGCTATTGTGTGTATTGGTTTGCAAGGTGAATTCTTCGATGGGAAGGAACCGAATCGTGAAGCATCCACGGAAGTGTTGAAGATGCTGCAATACAACGCTCAAGCTTGCAATATCCTCTTCAAAGGATTGTGCCCTAAAGAATACAAAAAAATCAGCCGTCTTGAGAATACAAAGGAAATTTGGGATACTTTGATTGATATGCACGAAGGTACCGACTCCGTCAAGGAATCCAAGTTGGATGTACTTCAAAGTCAACTTGACAAGTTCAAGATGAAGGATGGTGAAGGTGTCGCTGAAATGTACTCTAGGCTTGCTCTCATCACAAATGAGATTTCCGGTTTAGGAAGTGAAGAGATGACCAACAAATTCATCATCAAGAAGATTCTAAGAGCCTTGGATGGAAAATATGATACCGTTTGCACATTGATCCAAATGATGCCCAATTACAAAGATCTCAAGCCAAAGGAAGTCATTGTAAGAATTGTTGCTCATGAGATGTCACTCAAAGATAAAGAAGAGCTTCACAACAAGTCTAGTGGTGCTTACAAAGCCTCATGTGACGCTTCTACATAATCAAGTGAGAAACAAGTCTTCAATGAAGAGTTGAGATTAATGGTGAAGAACTTCAACAAATTCTACAAGAATAGAAGCAAAGAGAGAAGTTCCAAGTCAAGGTCCTACAATGACAAGAGATCTTCAAGTCGTGATCGGAATTGCTACAATTGTGGAAGAACCAGACACTACTCCAATGAGTGTACGGCTCCCCACAAGAGAAGAGAAGACTCACCTAAAAGGAGAAGTAGAAGAGAAGATTCACCACCAAGAGAGAGAAGGAGTAGAGATGATCGTTATGAACGAAGACCTTCTCGGAGAAGCAAAGATTCAGAAAGGAAGGACAAATCATCAAGGAGCTATACAAGACGAAGACATCAAGCTCATGTTGGTGAATGGGCATCCGGTTCCGACTCTGATAACCACTCCGAGAGAAGCTACTACTCCGACTCCAAAGATAGACAAGATGTAGGTGTTGCCGGAATTGCTCTTGTGTCAACCAACTCCTACGACATATTTGACTCACCAAATGAAGGAATTGGAAGATGCGTCATGGCTAAAAGCCCTAAGGTATCACATCCCGAGTATCTTGATTTCAATAGTGATGAAGATGATTTGCTAGGAGATGATGATTTACTTGTTGGTAGCAATAGTGATGAAACCTATGATGAAACCTATGATGAAAACTATGATGAAATTGCTATTAATCGTGCTAATCAAGATAAAACGAATGACAATGATAAGGAGAAGATTGAGCGTCTAACTAAAGAACTAAACACTCTTAAGTTAGCTCATGAAACTACCTTGGAAGATCATCGAGAACTTTTAAAGACTCATGAGAAGTTACGCATTGAAAAGCTCAACCTTGAGCAAGAGCATGAGTTCTTAAAAGCAATCAATGATGATCTTCGTAAGAAAAGTTCTTCTTACATTGCCAAGTGTTTACTCTTGTCTACCTACATGCCACAAGTAAAATCTAGCAACAAGAACAAGAAAGATTCTTCCTCTATTAGTAACAATAATCATGCTAAATCCAATGATGTTGCTTCTAGTAGTTCTCTTGATTCCACTAATGATTCTCTTAGCCAAGCTACACTTGAGCAAGAAAATAGCTTATTGAAGGGAATTATAGAGAAAGGTGTATACAAGAGCCTTGCCGGGAGTAAGCAATTTGAGGAGATTGTACGCAAGCAAGGAAGACACCGGAAGAATCAAGGTGTTCGTTTTGAACAGAAGTTCAATGCCAATGAAGTTGAGTGTGAAGAAGATCAATGCCCCAAGACGAAGTTTTTTCCTCAACAAGAGAAGTATGATCCTACTTCTTTTCAAGGGACACAAGCACAAGATGATCTTCCACCACAAGACCACAAGCTAAAGGGAAAGGAAAAGCTTCTAGAGGATATTGATGAATTTGAAGAAGCTCCTAAGGCCTTGGTCAAGTGGGTTCCCAAGGCTACGTCAAGTTCTACTTCATCAAGTACGACTACAACTCCAAGGATTCCCATCAAGATGGTGTGGATCCCGAAGAAGAAGAACTAGAGAGTTCTTGAGGGTGACTCCGCCAACATACTTCACTCATATCACTATGGCAAGAACAAGTGCAAACAACTTCCATATCTTGCACTAGTTCGAGTAGTCACAAACCCTCTTGTTGGTAAGACAAGGGACAAGGTAACCAAATGCTTTCATGGACATCATCATGTGTGCAATTCACTCTATGTCTATGGATACCCTTGTATGTTCCTTGTGGGACTAACCTGTGTAGGTGTTGAAAGTGCAACTCACTCCAATGGATTTCTCCAAAATGATCTACATCAACATTGAGCATCTACATCTTGAACACCTACATGAAGTCATCATTGACAAAACCCAAGGTTAGTTCATCCCTTTTAAGGGGGGATATCACATCTAGGGGGAGCTTTACTCTAACAATTGAGCTAAAGCAACTCTAATGATGTGAACACAACAATGCTTTATGTAATAGTATGACCTATGATAAAATGTTCTCATTTGACTCCTAAGTCAATATACTCATATATAGATGACCTAGTCATCACCAATTGCTTGATAGATGCTAGAATGGTTGTGCATGCTTTGCCACATGTTTCATTTGCTATCTTATTGTGTGAGCATGTTGAATGCATACCTTTTCTTTTGCCAAATGGATGGACAAGAATGCCTAAGGACACCCTCTAGCTATCTATGCTTTTTCTCATCTCAAACTCTGTTCATGCTACATCACAAAGTTTGATCAAGTCAGATTCGAACCACTCTATGTGAGGAGCACTCGGAGTCCCCGATTCGTCATAGACTTAAACTTCAAAAACCTCTTTGTGCATTTCGGTGTGACCGAGTCATCCACTTTGGTCACACCGAGTTCACTAAGTTGATCTAGGTTTTCAATCTCGATGCAACTGATTTGAACTTCTTGGTCACACCGAGTTGCAGTAACTGCTACCAGTTTTGCATCTCGGTGCCCCCGAGTTGTTCCACTCCGTCGCACCGACAGGGTCAGGTTATATATACCGACGGATTGAATTTTGGAAAACTTTCCGAAACCTTTCGCCCGCGCTTGACCTCCTCTGTCTGTTCGGGTCTCCGGATCATTTGCTCACCGCCAGCGACCTCCCGCCGCTGGTCCGCCGCCGTCAACGGCAATCTTCGCCGCGGTTGCTGCCGTAGCAAGTTCACCGCTGAGTTAGGGTATGAACTTGATCCTTTGTGCTGCTCTTTAACTCCGATTCGTAGCACATTGCTTTGCCATGTTCTTTACCACGTATGAAATCTTCCTATCCAGCAGAAACTCCGTAGAAATTAGTTTTGATTCGAAAATTTAGGGTTAGGTCTCCGCCAAACTCATCTTGGACCGACCGAGTTGTAGAAATCTGACACACCGATTTGGCTTAGGCCACTGCACTTGCACTTTTCGGTCTGACCGAAAATTGAAAATCGGTGCGACGGAGTTCAACTCTCTGTGAAACCCTAGCAATATCGGTGCCACCGAACTATGACTCGGTCTGACCGAGTTCACTAGTTTAGGATCCAGAATTGCTTCGGTATCACCGAGTTTAACAAATCGGTAGCTCCGAAATGCTTTCTGTAGAGAACTAAAATTAAGTTTTTGAGTCATCTGTTTTGCAAAAACTCTGCACTTTGTGATGCTCATCCACTTTACCACATCTACATCTATTCATAGGGTCAGCTTTCAGTTTGCAGTGCCAAGATGTCTGACCAGAGTGATATCCAGAATCTATCTGAGAAGCAAGTCAACCTGAGTGAGGGCACTAGTCCCTCTAGCAGCTATGATGAGGGTAGCAGGAGCACACCTACCAACTTGCCCAAGGTAGCTACCAAGACCAGAAAGAATAAAACCTCAGATACTGAGGATGAGGATTTTGTGGCTGATGAGGCCACTCCAAAGAAGAAGGTGCTAAGGAAGGAGTATGGCACAACTGCTGCAACTAAGTTAGGTCAGAAAAAGAAGGTCCCTGCCAAGAGAATTCCTATGTCAAAGGCCAGATCATCTACTCAAGGGACTATGGTGTTCACACTTGAATCCAGAGATGATGAGCCAGTAGGTACAAAGAAGAGAGCTAGAAAGAAAACAACCAGAGTGATTGGCAAGCCATCCATGAGGGATGATGATGAAGCTGCAGAAGAAGAAGAAGAAGAGGTTGCTGCACCAGCTCCTAAAGCTCAGAAGCTTATGGGAGATGCAATCAAGTCTGGGCTGCTCCTTCAAAGCCCAAGATTGCTCCCAAAGCTACTCAAGCCACCAAGTCTGCACCCAAGAGAAGCACTAGAAACATTCCAGCCTCAGAGAATAATAAGGCCCAGTGCATGAGACTGATGAAGATCCTGATGTCCAAGTGCTTAGGAAGCTCAAGCCCAAGATCCCTGACCATGACAATACTCATATTGTTGCTGGGGACATGAAGTTGAGGAAAGATGCAGGTCTCAGAAGATGTAGACAGACTGATCCATATGCTGTGAGGAGAAGAACTGCTATGGACTACAGGTTTCATACCAAAGAACAACAAGACTTCTATGAGACAGTTCTGCTCGACAAGAAGCCCATAGTGTGTGATATGAAGAGGGTGGACTGGGACGTCATTAATGAGAATGCAGATTATTTTCCCAATGTGCATGAAAGCTTCAAAGCATGTGGTGTTGACAAGTTTGTGGCTCAGAAGTTGACAAAGTGGAATGATGAACTCATCATGCAATTCTACTCCACAACTCACTTTTATCCCGATGGTAGAATTGTATGGATGTCTGAAGGTACAAGATACCAGTCGACTGTCGATGAGTGGGCCAAGCTGATTAATGCCCCTGAAGAGCATGATGATGATTTGGATGTGTATGCCAAAAATAAGCAAGACCGCAACTCTATGGCCAATATGTACAAGGAGATCCCTGATGATGACTTGGAGACACGTAAGCTTGGATCTGTACATCACTTGCTGTTTGGTCTAGCCACAATCAACACAATTTTGAGGCATACATTGTTGCCCAAATCTGGAGATCACAAGATGATCGGAGGTCATTCAATCAACATGCTGCATATTTTTGATGTGCCTAAAAAATTCAAAGTCATGAGTCTCATTGTTGAAACAATCAAGAGGACTGCTGCAGATCAAAAGAGATCATGTGGGTATGCTCCACACATCCAGATGCTCATCAACTCCAAGATGGGCACATGCACATACTTATTGGATAGAGAATATCTTCCCTTGGTGCTTGACTTTGAGGACAACACAGTTGTCACGGATGAAAATGAACCATCATCAGTGCAAGAACATGATAGGAGAGAGAAAGCCAGATCTGAGAAAGCTGCCAAGATGCCAAGTGCTCCAGAAGTATCTCAAGTGTCTCTCAAGTCCAAGCAAGACCAAATGGCATATCTGATTCAAGCAACTATGAGGATTGAGAAGGGCTTGGCCACCCTGACTCGGAATCAGGAGAGCTTGGAGAGGATCATTGAGACTAAGTTCTATGGTCTTGATATGAAAGTGACAGAGATACAGACTGCAGTTTACCAGCTCCAGGAGGAAGAAGAGGAGAGGAGAGGACAGGCTACCATAGACACATTTCAGTGAGTGCCTCGAGGTCAGAGATCTGCTGCAGTGCCAGTTCCAGACACTAGAGCTACAACATCAGCACCAGCAGCCACAACTTCAGTGCCACCTCCAGCAGCCACTCCACCAACTCCAACAACGTCATCTGAAGCCTTCGTCCTTGGAGTTCTCTCTACACCACCTCCCGAAGACCAAGCCTGAGAGACGCATAGCACTATGCATTTTCAAACTTTTTGTTAACTTGTTGCCAAAGGGGGAGGAATATGTCAACCGTTCCTAAGCTACTTCCAATTCCTTGAAGTTCACGAAAGCGTCCCAGTGATCTCTTGCATTCTGAAGTGTTCCCTCGAATTCTGGAGTCTGCTTGTCGGCTTTGACGTACACGGCCCATATAGTTTTCTTGTGGTTGTTGAATGCTATCGCCATCTTCTTAAGAGCAAAGTTCTTGACTTTCCAGATATGCATGATTTGGTAGGGTGAAATGTGACATGAGTGTTTCCCAAAGCAGATCTTTTGCTCTTTGGTCGACAAAAGTAACATCTGGAGATCCATTTGCTGGCTTTTCCTATTCTTGAACGGAGGTCAGGACTTGGTCCCTGACAATAACTCCGCATTGACGATTGAACTTCTTCGCATTCAGCTTAGGTTCATCAGGTTCACCACTAGGTTTGATGGCATCGATGTTGTACTTTATGCCATCCTTCAACTTTTTGGCCGGGCCTCAAACTTTTTGGCCACTAGAAGATTTGCATGATCCGGAGGGCTAAAAGAAGAAACATCCATTCGTTAATATATATTAAAATCAATTAAAACAAGTGATGACCACCAGATGCCTTATGTAAATATACCTCGCCGGTCTTTGTTATTGGAAGAACAACATAGTTCTGGACTTCATCTATTCGTTCATAGTTCTGGACTTCATCTATTTGTTCATCTTCATCAAATATCATACCCTCACCGGTATTGTTCAGATATTACGAGCCGTCATCTTCTTCATTGTCATTTGGTCTCGGGGAGCGTATCATGTAGAACATAGTCTCTTCTCCTTCTCTGCCGGTATTGTCCATAGCTATTATTTAACTAATCCAAAAGAAAGATAAAACAATTTAGTATTCAAATTAGAATGCATGCAATCAATAAGGAAAAACTGAATCATATAGTAGATAATATTCATCTCAATTAATCCAGATAACTAATATGCATCATGGAATATAATCTCGAATACATTGTCTTGAATATTATCAAATATAATCTCGAATACGACTTGAATATTATCACTAATACATCTCGAATATTATCATATATATAACATCACTAGCTAATTAACATCACTCGCGGTGGACACCCAAAGATAAGGAACGATCATAGGATCATAGCTCAGGTGAGATCCCTGAAGAACCTGCTAGGTATTTATTATGTAGCGACGTATGTGCTCGTCCTCGTCCCTGATATGTTGATATATCACCTTCGCGGGAGACGCCAGCCTCTGCACTGTATGTGGCCCACGCGCCCGCCACCAAAGAAGCTTCGGTTCGACAACGGGACCCGGGTCCCTCACCAAGATGCACGCCCCTGAAGGTAGCACCTCCCAGTGCCAGCCCGGCAGAGCCCAGTCCCGAACATGGGGCCGCTGAAGTAGGATGTTGTCGCCACCGATCCGACGATGAGGATGCGGCCCGAGCATATCATAGATGTCGAGGACAAAGACTATGCAAATTTAGCATTTTAAATGCTTTATTTAACCTTTAGTCCCTGGCTAGCAACATGATTCATAATCATAACGGATTCTCTTAACCTTTAAGGGATTTTAACAAAATGGTGCCATTCTGTATGTGTAGACAATGGTCCATATTTTTCCTGATCTCATCTACCCTTCTATATGTCACGTTGTCTAGTACTGTCAAAGTATTGAAGAAATCCATGACTTCATAATTAGCCAGAAGTAACAGGCGCATGATGGTAAGCTCTTCAAAATTATTTTGTAACGGAGCTCTGGATAGAATAATTCATTTTTTCGTACGAAGTTCAGCAAGAGCCTTCCGAATATCGCTATTTGGAAGACATTTGCTGAAGTTCGTACCAAAAAACGAATTATCCTATCAGGAACTCCTTTCCAAAACAATTTTTAAGAGCTTAGCATCATACGCCTGTTACTTCCGGCGAATTATGATGCCATGGATTTCTTCAATACTTTGACAGACAACGTGAAATATAAAAGGATATATAGATGAGATCTGAAAAAAAATTGGACCAAGTTGTGCACATCCATAATTGGGGCATTCTTGATAAATCCCTTATTAAAGGACTAATAAAATCTATTGCATACATACATATACTAATTAATTGCAAATACATATAACAAACTTGTGCAAATACAACATTAAGATATTAACATTAAAAATTCCTCAACTTTTTTCCATGCAATTTTTTCTATATCTATACCTACTATTAAAGGAAGGTGATATTCTTGGTTTGGTTTAGTTTGCCGCTTTGATTTTCGTCCGTCGTTATTTACGTCAAATTCCGTTTGTCATTCGTTATCCTACCTCTTTACTCGCCCAGTTTAACCCGATTGGAAACCGACTCAAACCAACCAAGCAAGCAACGAGGCAGCGATCGGGCAGCCCATCTAGCGGCAGCAGCCCAGATTCTTTTTTTCGTGAGCCGATTGGGATTGTAGGCAACCAGGCCCTTTTTTTTAGCGGTAGCAGCCCAGCCAATTGTGATTGGAAGCAACCATTCCTTTTTTTGCGGTAGCTGCCCTGCTGATGGATTGAAGGCAGCTCGGTTTTAGCTAAATTCGTTGTCTGAAAAAATATAAATAATCCCACCTTGCTTTCTTACATCGAATCGTGTCAGTTGATATAAGTCTTAACTTGCTACGTAAGAGCATCTCCAGCCGCGCCCCCAACAGGCCCCCCATGCCACTTTTTCGGCGCCGGCGTCGAAAAAATGGCCCAGTCGCGCCCCCAGGACGCCGAAAATCCCCGGATTTGGCCGAAACTGGCGCCGGCGGACCCAACCCGAACCCCGGGGCGCTGGGGGTCGCCTGGGGGCACCGGACGGGGAGTTTTTGGCGCGAATGTGATGGGCCCGCCCTGTCAGCGACGCGCTGCTTCGTCGTCCTCATCGCCTCGGTTCCCGCAGGAATCAATGCCAAAGCTGCCGCATTGCCGCGTCACGCCTGCATTGATGCCCGGCGCTACCGAGATGCAGCGCCGGTCAGCCTGCCCATTGATGCCACGCAGCGAACCGTCGCATCGCCCGGCGCCACGGGCGCCCGCCACGTGTCGCCTGGCATGCGCCTCTCGCCGCCCGAGCTCCGGCTATAAAAGCCGCCCACCTCGCCGCTGAACGCCACACCGCAGCACATCGCCCCCCACACTCTCCACACTGTCACGCGCGCTTCACCGCTTCCTCCGCTGCTCGCTGCTTCGTCGCCGACACGCACTGCGTCCCCATGCCGCCTCGCCGCCGAGGAGCTGCGGGCTACCGCGGCGTCCGGGTTCGGAACCTTCGACACCGCTCAGGAGGGCGCCCGCGCGTACGACTAGGGAACGGGCACAGGAGTTGGCGCCTCCCCCGCGGCTTATCACCGACGAAGATCGTCGGAAGAACCGTAGGCGGGCGCACCGTCTCAGCCTGGCCGAGATGGACGAGGAAGCCATGGCGACGTGGCGCCAAAACTTCCCGCAAGACATCATCAACGAGCACCAATTCTTGGCCGAGAAGAGGGCGGAGAGGAAGAAGAGGAGGAAGAAGCGAGCGGCTTATCGCGGGGACAAGCGAGCGTGGAAGGCGGTCGCTAAGTTCAACATCAAGCTAGGAGATGCGTCCTCCTGGGACTCCACGACGAGTGTTTCCTTGACGCCTACGCTGAGACATCGGAGGAGGACATCACCGAGGCAGAGTCCGAGTCGGAGAAGACTATGTGAACTATCTATTTATCTATCTATCGTAGGATTAAGATTATGTGAACTATCTATCTATCGTAGGATATATGTGAACTATCTATCTACCTATCGTATGGGAAACTGTGATTTTATTTTCGACTATGTGATTCTATTTCAATAGACGCCGAGACACGTCGAGCCTGGGCCGTTTTGCGCCGGAAATGGGCTGAAAGCGCCGAAAATGGGCTGAAAGTGCCGAAACTGGGCCGATATCGGCGCCTGGGGGCGACCGAGGGGGGGGGGGGGCAACTGGGAACGCACTGGCACCCAAGCCGAAACTAGCGCTGGCTCGCCCCCAGGCGGCGGTTTTCGGCACGTCTTGTGGGCGCAACGGCTGGAGATGCTCTAATCAGCAAGCTAATTTGAGAATCATTAACCAGATGAGGAGCCATGGAGGCAGAAAGCCATCAAATATGTGTGCACTGGTTTTGGGCAAAATTTTCTGGATTCATGAGTTCATGACATGCCAAGATGAATTCTCCTGGATTTTAATGAAAGGAAAAATAGTGCATAGAGATATTAAATACATATTTGGCTAAGGGCACTTCCAACACATTATATGTATTTAGATTTAGAAGCGTTCAGAAGCTATTTCTCACCAAAATTAGTTATACGTTAATTTTTTCTCCCGTTGCAACGCACGGGCATATTTGCTAGTATATACTATATATACATATGGTTAACTTTTTACTATGCAAATTTTTATTATACTATACATATGATACAACATTAAAAGTGTAAAAAAAATAAAAAAGCAGAAAAAATAGTAGTGAAAAAGAAACAATTAATCTATGCAAATTCCACCATTCATTTACAAATACATATATATGTACATACATTGTATACATACATACATATAAAGATTTAAAAAAATATCACAAACATCTAGTGAAAATTTGCATAGCTACAATTTAGCATATCACAAACATCGGGCATAGCTACAATTTACATACATACATGTATACATTCATCTACAATTAAGCATAATCACACAAAACATCTAGTGAAAAAAATAGCCGGATCGGGGGAGGGGGGGTGGGGGGGCGAGCTCACAGCGGGCGGGCGAGCTCGAGGTAGGCGATGGCGGTCGGTGATGGCGGCCGGCGATGTTGGGGTCGAGACCGGCGCGGGCGTCGTCAGGGGGGAGGGCGTGGGTGGCCGACGTGGAGCTACGGCCCTCCGGGGCGGCGATAGCGGGGTCGAGGCCGGCGTCAGGGGCGGCGATGGCGGGTTCGAGGCCGGCACGGGCGGCATCGACGGTGGCTCTGCCATGGAGGAGGTGCGGGCGCATACCGCGAAACTTTTCGGAGATTTTTTTGGGCCAGTAGGAACACTATGGGCCCTAGTGGCATCTGGGGGGAGAACCGAGGAGGGGACAACCCACCAGGGCACGTCAGGAGGCCCAGGCATGCGCTGGTGGGTTGTGCCCACCTCGGGTGCCCCCCCGGACCGCCTCTCTGCTCTATAAATACCCCAATATTCCCAAAACCCTAGGGGAGTCGACGAAATATTCATCCAGCCGCCGCAGAGTCCAGAAACATCAGATCCAATCTAGACACCATCACGGAGGGGTTCACCACTTCCATTGGTGCCTCTCCGATGATGCGTGAGTAGTTCCTTGTAGACCTACGGGTCCGTAGTTAGTAGCTTATCAATACAATGGTCTCTTGGAGATTCATATGATGTAACTCTTTTTGTCGTGTGTTTGTTCGGATCCGATGAACTTTGAGTTTATGATCAGATCTATCTTTTTATATCGATGAAAGTTATTTCAGTTCTTTGATCTCTTAGATACATGATTTCTTATAGCCTCGTATTTCTTATCCGATATTGGATTTTGTTTGGCCAACTTGATCTATTTATCTTGCAATGGGAAGAGGTGCTCGGTAGTGGGTTCGATCTTACGGTGCTTGATCCCAGTGACAGAAGGGGAACTGACACGTATGTATCGTTGCCACTATGGATAAAACGACGATATTCATATCTAACGCCATAGATATACGGATCTTGTCTACATCATGTCATCGTTCTTAATGAATTACTCCGTTTTCCCATGAACTTAAACACTAGATGCACTAGTCGTCCACCCGTGCGGTCGCACGGGCTAGCAATATTAAAAGGAGCATGATGATTGTTTCAAATAAACATTCTAAATTGATGCAGTCCTGAATCGTTTCTTATAGACACGTGATTTCCAATCGTGGCATAGTTGTATATAGATGTAAAAGCATGTGGAGTATAATAGTTAAAAATTAAATCAACATTCACTATATCATTAAAAACTGAATGCTGATTTCTGGTCTAATTCTACCAGAGAGTATTCAAATGAAATGTGTGAGTAGAATAGACAGTAAAGAAATCAAATATTCTTGATAAAATTTAAATCAGAATACAATGTCATACCTATATTGCAAAGAAATCATACAGCCCCAAAGTATTCATTGTGCACTTATTTCCCGCGCCAACATGCGCACCAATAGAGCAAGAACAATACCATAGAAAAGCAGAAGCGGCATATGAATAAATTTAGTGAAATAAGAAGTTTTCTGCAAAGACCACTTGAAAAAGTGTGTGAAGTAGGAAAGTAATCTACCTCTCAGGATCAAGAATTGTACCACTTAGCGCTAGTTTGTAAACATGGTACATCAGCGATCAGTGAAGTTAAAATGAAATACATGAACTTACTATGACAGACCCCCACATCCATGGCTGCGTGTGAGTCAAAGAACTAACTATATGCGTACAGTGTGGTTTAATTTTGTATAGACAGATGATGCTCTAGTTTTATCATATTGTTAAATAGATGTAGAAAAATCTGAAGTACAACAATACCAGTAATGAATTGTTTGATTTTCTTGCAAATTAACATTTCTCATACGACTAAAAATTGAATGGGAATTCTTGATCTAATTCAGCAAGATAAAATGAACAGATATACATCCATGGCAGAATCATACGGCGTCGGTAGACTTAAGAGTAACCGGAATCAAATATATGATAAAGCCAGCTGTACAATAGAAAATAAATCACAATGCAATGTCGTATATGTATTGTAAATAATGCATGCAACTGCAAAGTCATGATGCCCTGCAATACCCCCACGTCAATCAAATAGAAAAGTGCATGTTACAGTTGAATAAATTTAATGAAATAAGTTCTAAGAAAAGACAACTGGAAAAAATGTGTGAATCAAGCAAGCAATATAACCCTGAAGATATAATAGTGCCACATGGGGCTAGTTTGTAAACCTGATACAACAACAATTACATAAAGGCTAACATCAACTTTTTAATCACTTAGTATATCAACCTTAAAATAAATCGCATAGGGATTTAAATCAGCTGGCAACAAAAATCTTGCTAATTATTGTGTTAAAATGAGAAAAATATGATTCCTAACATTGTGCTACAGAAACATATCTAACAACAGTGAGGTTAGAATACAGGAATTTGTTTTGTTAGACCCCCACATGCATGGCCATGACTAAGACAAAGAACTAACTATAAGCCAATGCAGTGTCACAACAGCATTAGCATTTGTTTTTCCTTGGTCCTTTATTCTGCAAGAAAATATTACAACAAAGTGACAGAAATACACCATACATGCTCATGAAAATTAGCTAATATTATATACTTTTTTTCTTTGGTACAAAAGGGATTCACATTAGTAGATATCACACTAAACACCTTGTGCCTTGAATAAAACATAGATATCATAGTGAGTGCTGGTGATAGACGAAACAGACCATAGTTTAAAAAATATGGTCATACCAAAGGTTAGATTTATTTATATAAGACAGATTTTTTCTAGTCCATATGGCAATTACATTTATCATGAGGAAACGTAATATAATTTCAATGTCTAATTTTCTTTGTTCTAAGCTACGGCACAACTTATTATATCCTATATCTGCTTTACAGTTGTTTTTGAATCACATGCAGGGTCTGGACTCTGCACACGCTAAAACAAATAAATTGACTGAACCATCATCCTGGCCGAATTGTATTGAGTAGAAAGGAGAAGATTTTCTTAGAAGTTGCACTTGGCGACATGGGCAGACCGCTAGACGGCAACACAACCCCCCATAGTTTTTACAGGGGAAAATCTGATCAATGTTAACATGTAGGAAGGAACTACTTGTCCATCTTCATGGTCTTTTCCTGCAGCATGCCGAGGCCTTGATGCCAAATAGCTAGATCGTCGTGAAACACCTCTGATAACCTTTATTGATGCTCCAATACCTTGGGCGGCCGGCACCTTTTCCTGCCAGTTGCAACTAATTTAATGACATGAAAGATCAACAACCTGAATTTCAATCATCCTGAGCATCCTAAAAATTATATTGTAAATATTCCTCACATTGTGCTAGACTGTGGTAGATTTGTCTTCAATTCTTAAACGGTTGCCTAATTTACTATGAACAAAATAAGCGGCAAGGCTGTCAACGACCTGTGGCAGCAGCAGCTACAATCAAGCATAAACTTAACGAATTAGTGGATGAGTCAATCCGTACCTGCGTGCTCACCTAAAATCATATAGAGTTGTCCCTGATTCATGATTTCACCATAGAGCACTTGAATCATCTTCCAAGCCACCTTCTATTGGATGGGTATGGCGAATTATCGATGGCGTACGTCGCTGCTGCTCCCGTCCATCACGGCACCATGACAGCCAACGACGCCAGCATGGAGTACTGGATCAATCTCCCACTATGTACGTGTAGATTTACACAATCCTGCTTGAATTGGCGATGGAGTCCGTCACTGCTACACCTGTCCATCACGGCACCATGGAAGTGAATGACGCTGAAGTGGAGTACTGGATCGATCTCCCGCCTTGTATGTGTAGTCATATACAGTACGATCCTGCTTGTGTTCGCATAGGAGAGCGAGTAGGCTTCAAGAGGAGAAAAACGTCAATAACCATGATCGGATCTCCACCTTGCGCCGGCGTAGAACGAATCAATTGGAGGCACGCCTGATAATAGGATATCTGTTTCGTGTTATTTTTAGGGAAAAGAAAGAGAGGAAGTCGTACCTAATACTCCTAGTAGGAATCGTGCCACACGTGGGTTCTACATAGTTTCTTTCCCACGATATGGTAGTTCATTCTACGGCATTAGATAGAATCATATTCTACGGTATGGCATAGTTATCTATGTTGTTTTTTAACGACGAGATAGAAAAAGAAGGTGCATATTTTAGAGGTGTCCTTGGCTTGTACGTAAAGACTGCTGCAAAAAAAAATTAGCTTGACTTGAGCATCGCTTATATTTCTACAACCGTGAAAGGATGTGGGCCTTTCAAGCATTTTTTTTATTTCAGCCAAGGATTACATGGATCGATCTACACCGTAATAATTCGGTCCCACCAGATTAACGGTTGCTAATTTCTGATTAACGTGGTAATTTCTGGGGAGTCCATAATTAGTATAGGTATAGATTTCTACAACCGTGAAAGGATGTGGGCTTTCAAGCATTTTTTTTTATTTCAGCCAAGGATTACATGGATCGATCTACACCGTAATAATTCGGTCCCACCAGATTAACGGTTGCTAATTTCTGATTAACGTGGTAATTTCTGGGGAGTCCATAATTAGTATAGGTATAGATAGATGCTGGATAGCGGTCGATATGTGGAGTAATAGTAGTAGATGCAGGCAGGAGTCAGTCTACTAATCTTGGACGTGATACCTATGTAATGATCATTGCCTGGATATCTTCATTATTATTTAAAGTTCTATCAATTTCCCAACAGTAATTTGTTCACCCACCGTTGCTATTTTTCTCGAGAGAAGCCACTAGTGAAACCTACGTCCCCCGGGTCTTCTTTCTCATATATTTGCCTTTGAGATCTATTTGCGTTTGCTTTTATTTTCAGATCTACTAAACCAAAAATCCAAAAATACCTTGCTGCAATTTATCTTATTTATCAACCAATCCACCAATATTTATCCCTCTCTCTGGTTCGTTACCCGAAAGGGATTGACAGCCCCTTTAACACGTCGGGTTGCGAGGTGTTGTTATTTGTGTCCAAGTGTTGTTTACGTTGTGTTGCTTGGTTCTCCTACTGGTTAGGTAACCTTTGTTTCACATCTGAGGGAAATACCTACCGCCACTGTGCTACATCATCCCTTCCTATTTGGGGAAAAGCCGACGTAGCTTCAAGCAACATCACAACATACCCAATACTTGATTTATGAAGAAAAACAAATTGGAAGCACAACATAGACAAGCACATGCAAGGCGCAAACCCACAAATTGATAAGGGGCAAGTAACTTACAATGAAAACAATTTAAGCATGAGTTACCGCAAGGAGGAACATTGGATATAAGATAGAAACTTGACAATCCGAATGACTTGGCTTGAGACAATATGAATGATGAAGACCCCTTAATTCTTCATAATTATGACAAGTCTCCAATTCCCTCCAACAACACCTATTGATCAAGTTTGAACTTGTTGGTCCCCAACCAAGTTGGGTCCTAAGAGGTTAGTCACAATAGGCTTGGCAACCCAAATGGTTGTTTTCTTGGCACCACTTTGAGTACCAACAAACTTGGCAAACACATTGCCAACCTTATGCTTCCCAAGAGAATAGATATCATCAATAATAATTGGGTTGGATAACTTACCATTCGTGCATAAAGAAGCAACATGACCTTTCTCACGACATAAGTAGCAACGCCTACTCTTCATTTTCTTCTCACTTGATTTCTCAACAAGAGAAGCATTAACTTGAGTCTTCTTGGGAAGTGGCCTTTCTTCAACTTGAGGCTTAGCATGAGAGTGAAGTTGTGGCTGCTTCCCTTGTTGCTTGTCATTAATGGGCTTCTTCTTCAATGGGAAAGATCTAACATGATGCCCTTCAATTTTGCACTTGAAGCAAATAATCTTGGCCGAATTCTGGAGTTGTTCTTGGCCCTTATTCTTGTTTCTCTTGGACTTCTTGCTCTTATTGGGGGATTTTTGCACACTCCAAATATTGTTGAGTGTGGATTTCCCTTCACGACAATTTTCCAAGTCTCTCTTCAAAGAAATGACTTGGGACTTGAGCTCGTTGATTTCCTCTACATGGTTAGTATCAACACAAATACTAGAGGAAGTATATGCTTCATCGTTAGAGCAACAAGGCAAGGAAAGTTATTCATCACAAGATGTAGCAACATTATGGGTGGCTGAATTACGAGTACTAGCACATGGCAATATAGCATTTAGACATGAAATAGTGCTAGTATCCACATGAGGCTCACTAGATGTTACCTTAGTGATCATAGACTCATGAGCTATCTTTAGCACATTATGGGATACTAGAAGATCATCATGAGAGCTCGAGAGCTTTACATGGTTTTCTTCCAATTTCTCATAATTGCTAGATAGCAACTCAAGTTGAGCCCTTAGCTCAACATTCTCCTTCAAAATGGATGCTTCACAAGCAATGTTGGGGATATCGCTTATCAGGAACTTATCGGTCGACCCATGATAAGGGGTAAATCGGCTAGTTTATCGGCATATCGGCCGATTTATCGCCATATCGGCTGATATCAGCCGATCTATCTTATCGTTCATCATGAGACTCGATGAGTTTGATGAGCTCACTCTTAATGACCCTTGAGCCATTTTTGAGGTGCTCAAAGTCCTCAAGGATTTTAGCATGCGCAACTTCAAGCTTCTCATTTTTTTGTTTCAAAATCATTGGCCACATCAAGAGCTCTATCATGAGATTCCCTCACCCTAGATAATTCTAGAGCAAAAGTCTCCTCAAGAGATTCCTTGGTGGTTCGTTCAAGATCAAGAGCTTGAGAGAGGTACGGGATCTCATTAGCGTAATCATGCTCATGATCTTCCATTTTCTCAATGGTGACCTCATGCTCCTAAAGACAAGATTCCAACTCATCAATATAGTTCTTGCCATCAATAGCAATAGACATGATTTCCATGAATTTGGAATGAGGAATTTTATTGTTATGAAGAGATTTAAAAATCATTTCCCCCTTAATTTTTAAGGAGGCAAAATTATCATTCTCTTCATCATTATCGACATCATCATCATTATTATCATCGTCAATATCATCACAAGATATATTGGGATTCAAACTAGGAGATACCTTTGAAGCCTTAGTCATATGGCAAAACGCAATATATGATGATGTTGGATCCCTTGAAGTACAATTCAAAGCCACATCTTGTTCCATGGGGTGTTGGGTTTCCTCTACATTGTTAGCACAACAATTCGAGGAAATAGATGCATTTTTATCATGTCAAAAAGACACAGCAAGCATATCATCATGACATTTAGCTAAGCAATTTCTACATGATATGCAAGGACTATCTATATAAGCATGTGAAACATTTAGAGAGCTCGAAGTGTTGAAGTCCAAAGATGGTGCATTGCAATAAGATAGTGATGAGGGGTCATGAACGATAAGCACACTATCAAAATTGCAATGAACACCACTACTCACCATATCATTACCTTGTTGCAATCCACTTGTAGGTGAAGTAGAAGAAGTTTAGAAAGCAACACGACCGGAGGTGAAGGGAGAACAATCATTCCCACAATTCTTGGACACACCATATTTACCTTGAAGCTTTGTCCACAACTCATGAGCATCCCGGAATGGCATGAGTTGAAATATAACTACATTGATCAAAGCATCGAAAATCACATTAGAAGCTTGAGCATTGAGATAAGAGTTTTTCTCATCCTCTAAACATAATCATTACGAATCCTTTGGAGGAGAAAAACCCATATCTACAATTCACTCTAAATTTGGGTCCATGACCCTAAAGAGATTAAGCATGCAAATTACCCAAACATCAAAATTTGTGCCATCAAAACTAAGAGTGTTGGAGAATCCTAAACCCCTAGTCGACATTCTTACTCTCTAGCAGTTAAGCCCTATAAAGAGAGACGATGCTCTGATACCAATTGAAAGATCATGGATGTCGCCTAGAGGGGGGGGGGGGTGAATAGGTGCTTTTAAAATAATTACGGTTTAGGCTTGAGCAAATGCGGAATAAACCTACCGGTTAATTTTTCAAGCACAAAGCCTACAACAACTAGGATCACCTATGTGCACCAACAACTTATTATAAGCAATATAAACAACTAAGTGATAGCAAGATATATAGCAAGAAACAATATGGCTATCACAAAGTAAAGCGCATAAGTAAAGGGCTCGGGAAAGAGATAACCGAAGCACGCGGAGACGGTGATGTATCTCGAAGTTCACACCCTTGAGGATGCTAATCTCCGTTTGGAGCGATGCGGAGGCACAATGCTACCCAAGAAGCCACTAGGGCCACCGTAATCTCCTCACGCCCTCGCACAATGCAAGATGTCGTGATTCCACTAAGGGACCCTTCAGAGCGGTGACCGAACCCGTACAAATGGCAACCCTTGGGGGCGGTCACCGAACCCGTACACTTTGGCAACCCTTGGGGGCGGTTACCGGAACCCGTCAAATTGCTCGGGGCGATATCCACAACCTAATTGGAGACCGCGATGCTTGCCCGGAGCTTTACACCACAATGATTGAGCTCCGAACACCACCAACCGTCTAGAGCACCAAGGCACCCAAGATGAACAAGCACAAGGGTACCAAGCACCCAAGAGTAATAAGCTTCTCAACTTGTCACTTCCACGTATCATCGTGGAGAACTCAAACTGATGCACCAAATGCAATGGCAAGGGCACACGGAGTGCCCAAGTCCTTCTCTCCCAAATCCCACCAAAGCAACAAATGCAAGGGAGGAAACTGAGAGGAAGAATGAAGAAGAGAACACGAAGAACTCCAAGATCTAGATCCAAAGGGTTCCCCTCACATAGAGGGGAAAGTGATTGGTGGAAATGTGGATCTAGATCTCCCCTCTCTTTCCCCCCCAAAACTAGCCAGAATCCATGGAGGGATTGGGAGAAAGCAAGATCGAAGAAGGTCAACAATGGGGGAATAACACGAGCTCAAAGGATGAGGCTCAATGGGGAAGAATACGCCTTTTATAGGAGGGGGAAAATCCAACCGTTATCCCCATTCACAGCCCACAGTGAGCGGTACTACCGCTCTAGGGAGCAGTACTACCAGTGGGCGTAGCGGTATTGTCGCCCAGCCCAGTGGTACTACCGCTGGGACCTCGCACATCGTCAAAGGGAGAAGGAACAGGAGAGAGATAGCCCCGAGTGGCACTAGTTGCAGTGGTAGGGCGATACCACCGCTTATAAGCGGTACTGCCGCTCCTACTGCTGCCAAACCCGATTCGAGAAGCGATGGTCTCGAATCGAGGTGGTACTAGCGCAGAACCGGAGACGTACTAGCACATGTAGCCATGGGAGGGACTACTGCTTGTGGCTATAAGCGATACTGCCGCTCCAGCCCAGCGGTACTACTCCAGGAGCAAAAAGAAAGCCCAGAACTGCCATAACTTCTGCAAATGATATCCGAATTGAGCAAACTCAAGCTTGTCGGAAAGATGAAGACGAGTAGCAACAAAATAGTAAGAAGAGGTAGGGGAGGTATTCCTAAGATATAGAGGAGTGAACCCTCCATCATAGAAGAACCGACATAACCTCCAACATCGAAAACATCATAGACGATGCATGAGTGAACTCCATTTTCGATGAACTCGAGCTTGTCAACAAGATGACCATAAGATCCAAATCCCACAAGGAGAAAAACCAAACAAGAATCAATAAAGATGATGCTAGGATGCAATGGTTTGATCTCTCTACGAACGATACGGTCAAGCTACTCATCAAGAGCCCCCCTTGCTAGTACGATAATCGATCCTATAACCCGATCTCCCAACTACTACCATGAGACTGATACGTCTCCAACGTATCTATAATTTTTGATTGTTCCATGCTATTATTTATGATGTTTTGGATGTTTAATGAGATTTGTCATACACTTTTATATTATTTTTGGGACTAACCTACTAACCCAAAGGCCTAGTCCAGATTGCTGTTTTTTGCCTGTTTCAGGGTTTTGCAGAAAAGGAATATCAAGCAGAGTCAAAACAAAATGAAACCTTTGGGAGAGATATTTTTGGAGAAAATCACGCACGGGAGACTTGAGAACCATGGAGTACGGGCCACGTGGTACCCAAGAGGGTGGGGGCGCGCCCCCTGCCTCGTGGTTCCCACGTAAGGCCCCCGGTGCCCTCCTGCCTCCTATATAAGCCTACGTAACCCGAAACCATAAGAACAACAGAGAAAACCCTATTTCCACCGCCGTAACCTTCTGTTCCTGTGAGATCCCATCTTGGGGCCTGTTCTGGAGCTCCGACGGAGGGGGGATCTACCATGGAGTGCTTCTACATCATCATCATCGCCTCACCATGAGCTGTGAGTAGTTTACCACAGACCTTCGGGTCCATAGCTAATATCTAGATGGCTTCTTCTCTCTCTTTGGATCTCAATACAATGTTCTCCTCGGTCTTCGAGGAGATCTATTGATGTAATCTCTTTTTGCGGTGTGTTTGTCGTTATCCGATGAATTGTGGGTTTGTGATCAAGATTATCTATGAGAAATATTTGGTTCTTCTCTGAACTCTTTATGTATGATTATAATATCCTTGCAAGTCTCTTCGAATTATTGGTTTGGTTTGGCCTACTAGATCTATAGTTCTTGCAATGGGAGAAGTGCTTGGCTTTGGGTTCAATCTTGCGGTGTCCTTTTTTAGTGATAGTAGGGGCAGCAAGGCACGTATTGTATTGTTGCCATCGAGGATAAAAAGATGGGGTTTATATCATATTGCTTGAGTTTATCCCTCTACATCATGTCATCTTGCTTAAGGCGTTACTCTGTACTTTTGAACTCAATACACTAGATGCATGCTGGATAGCGGTCGATGTGTGGAGTAATAGTAGTAGATGCAGGCAGGAGTCGGTCTACTTGTCTCAAACGTGATGCCTATATATAATGATGATGCTTTTCTATCAATTGCTCGACATTATTTTTTTTACCCGCCGTAGAATATCGCTATCATGAGAGAAGCCACTAGAAAACACTATGGCCCCCGGGTCTATTCTCAACATATCAATCTACATCTACTTTACTTTTTCCGCTTTTACTTTCTGTTCTTATAATAAAAAATACCAAAAATATAAACTATCATCTTTATCAGATCTCACTTTCGTAAGTGGCTGTAAAGGGATTGACAACCCCTTATCGCGTTGGCTGCAAAGTTCTTATTTGTTTGTGCAGGTGCGAGGGTCTCGGTCGTGGTCTCCTACTGGATTGATACCTTGGTTCTCAAAAACTCAGGGAAATACTTACGCTACTGTGCTGCATCTCCCTTTCCTCTTCGAGGGAACATAACGCAAGCTTGAGAAGTAGCAAGAAGAATTTCTGGCGCCATTGCCGGGGAGGCTTACGCAAAAGTCATATAAAAAGTACCTATCACAAACCCTTATCCTCCGCATTACATTTTTTTGCCTCTCGTTTTCCTCTCCCCCCACTTCACCCTTGCAGTTTTATTCGCTCTTCTTCTGCCGTGTGTTTACCGTTCGCCTTTCTGTTTGCTTGTGCTGCTATGTGCCCTCAATTAGCTTGCATCTTTGCTGGCTAAAGTATGGATCCTCATCCACTTGCTAATCTATTTAAGAGATCAATTATGTTGAACCTACTGCTAGTGAGCTGCGTCCACTAGATTATCATTATGAGGTTTTGCTCGAAATTTATGAATCTGGAAATTGTGAGGAATTGTTAAAAGAAAAAGTGATTCATGATAGATTGTTAAATAAAAAGCATGATTGCAATGATGTTATTCTGAATTTTATTAATGTAAATTGTGTTAATGACATGCAAAACCCTAAGCTTAGGGATGCTTATTTTGCTATGCCCACTAGTTGTTGCAATGATCATGATTGGGGTGATGATTCTTACGATCTTGAAAAGTTATTTAAAACCCATCATGAATATGAGATTGATAATAATGTTTGCCATAATATTGAAAGCAGATTGAAAGAATGTCAACTTTTGATCCCACTACTTTAGATATTGATCAATCTTATGAAATTTTTGATAAAAGGGGGTTTGGAAAGGTCATGACTTTATTTGATCCCACTATTTTGGAAGAGTGTTAACTTCGCATGCATGTGGATCGTGTTGAGAATATGTTATGTGATAGCTATATTGTTGAATTTGCTTATGATCATACTAGTAATTATTATGAGAGAGGAAAATATGGTTGTAGAAACCTTCATGTTAATAAATTACCTCTCTTCATGTTGAGATTGATCTTGTTTCTTTCTTCTTCCTTGCATATACTAGAAATTGATTGCCTTGATATTTTTTTTGCGTATAAAATGCCTATGCATAGGAAGTATGTTAGGCTTAGATGTGATTTTCAAATGCTATGTGATGCTCCTTTTGTGCTTCAAGTCATGTCTTTCATGTGAGCATCATTAAAATCGTGCCTAGCTAGGGGCGTAAAGCGATAGCGCTTGTTGGGAGGCAACCCAATTTTATATTTTTTGTTTTTTCTTCTGTGTAGGAATAAATATTGCATCTAGCTTCTGTTTAGATGTGATTTTGTGTTTTGTTTAGTGTTTGTGCCAAGTAGAACCTTTGGGAAGACTTGTGTGAAGTTTATGGGATCTTGCTGTGAAAAACAGAATCGTTAGCGCTCGCTAGAATGGTCATCAGATTTTACTGGAGTGTCCTATTTAGTTTATTCTTTTTGCAGATGATTAATAGAAAAATTCCTCATGTTTACCAATTTATTTTGAATTTTTTGGAGTTACATAAGTATGCGAAACCTGCAGATTACTACAGATTGTTCTGTTTTTGACAGATTCTGCTTTTCGTGTGTTGTTTACATATTTCAATGCATCTATGAGTAATATTGGGAGGTATGAACCATAGAGAAGTTGGAATACATTAGGTTTAACACCAATATAAACAAAGAATGAATTCATTGCAGTACGTTTGAGTAGTGGTTTGCTTTCTTATACTAACGGAGCTCACGAGATTTTTGTCTAAGTTTTGTGTTGTGAAGTTTTCAAGTTTTGATTATTGCTTTGATGGACTACGGAACAAAGAGTAGAAAGGGCCTAAGCTTGGGGATGCCCAAGGCACCCCAAGTAAAATTCAAGGACAACCAAAAGCCTAAGCTTGGGGATGCCCCGGGAAGGCATCCCCTCTTTCGTCTTCATCTATCGGTAACTATACTCGGAGCTATATTTTTATTCACCACATGATATGTGTTTTGTTTGGAGCGTCTTGTATAATTTGAGTTTTGCTTTTTAGTTTGCACAATTATCCTTGCTGGACACACCTATTTGATTGATTTAAATATGGCCTAGGAATTGTTAGAACACTCTATGTGCTTCACTTATACCTTTTGAGTTGAATAGTTTTTACTCTAGTGCTTCACTTATATCTTTTAGAGCACGGTGGTGATTATATTTTGAAGAAATTACTGAACTCTCATGCTTCACTTATATCCATTTGAGAGTCTCCTAAAACAGCATGGTAATGTGCTTAGGCTATAAAACTAGTCTTCACATGATAGACATCCAAAATCAATGTAGTAAAAACTTTCACACTAAGTGCAATGAATATGATGAGAAGTTGGATGCTTGATAAATGTTTTGAGATATGAGGATAGTGATATTAGAGTCATGCTAGTGGAGTTATTATGAAATTGAGAAATACTTCTATTAAGGTTAGTGATTCCCGTAGCATGCACGTATGGTGAACCGCTATGTGACGAAGTTAGAGCATGAGGTATTTGTAAAGTGTCAACCTTTGTGTGGAGGTCGGGGGCGCGCGATGGTTAACTCCTACCAACCTCCCCCCTAGGACCATGCATTGATTGCTTTGTATTGATGACACGTAGATTTTTGCAATAAGTATATGAGTTCTTATGACTAATGTTGAGTCCATGGATTATACGCACTCTCACCCTTCCACCATTGCTAGCCTCTCTTGTACCGCGCAACTTTCGCCGGTACCATACACCCACTATATATCCTTCCTCAAAACAGCCACCATATTATTCCTCAAAACAGCCACCATACCTACCTATCATGGCATTTCCATAGCCATTCCGAGATATATTGCCATGCAACTTTCCACCATTCCGTTCATATGACACGCTTCATATTGTCATATTGCCATGCATGATCATGTAGTTGACATCATATTTGTGGCAAAGCCACCATGCATAATTTTTCACACATTTCACTCTTGATTCATTGCACATCCCGGTACACCGCCGGAGGCATTCATATAGAGTCATACTTGTTCTAGTATCGAGTTGTAATTCAATGAAAGTGTGACGATCATCATTATTAGAGCATTGTCCCATGTGAGGAAAGGCTAAATCAATAAAGCCCCTCCACACAAAAAAGAATAATAAAAAAAATAAAGGCCAAAGAAAAAAAGAAAGGCCGAGAAAAAAAAGGGACAATTGCTACTATCCTTTTCCACACTTGTGCTTCAAAGTAGCACCATGTTCTTCATGATAGAGAGTCTCATGTTTAGTCACTTTCATATACTAGTGGGAATTTTCATTATAGAACTTGGCTTGTATATTCCAACGATTGGCTTCCTCAAATGACATAGGTCTTCGTGAGCAAGCAAGTTGGATGCACACCCACTTAGTTTCTTTTGTTGAGCTTTCATACATATTTAGCTGTAATGCATCCGTTGGATGGAAATCCCTACTCACTCACATTGATATCTATTGATGGGCATCTCCATAGCCCGTTGATACGCCTAGTCGATGTGAGACTATCTCCCTCCTTTTTTTCTTCTCCACAACCACCTCTCTATTCCACCCATAGTGCTATGTCCATGGCTCACGCTCATGTATTGCGTGAAAGTTGAAAGGTTTGAAAGAATAGAGTATGAAAACAAGTGCTTGGCTGAAATCGGGGTTGTGCATGATATGAATATTTTGTGTGATGAAGAGGGAGCATAGCCAGACTATATGATTTTGTAGGGATAACTTTCTTTAGCCATAGTATTTTGAGAAGACATGATTGCTTTGTTAGTATGCTTGAAGTATTATTATTTCTTATGTCAATATAGTCTTTGAGATCTGAACATTCATGCCACAATTAAGAGAATTACATTGAAAAACTATGTTCGTTAGCATTCCACATCAAAAATTCTGTTTTTATCATTTACCTACTCGAGGACGAGCAGGAATTAAGCTTGGGGATGCTTGATACGTCTCTAACATATCTATAATTTTTGATTGTTCCATGCTATTATTTATGATGTTTTGGATGCTTAATGGGCTTTGTCATATTATTTTTGGGACTAACCTACTAACCCAAAGGCCCAGTCCAGATTGCTATTTTTTGCCTGTTTCAGGGTTTTGCAGAAAAGGAATATCAAACGGAGTCCAAACGGAATGAAACCTTCGGGAGAGATATTTTTGGAGAAAATCACGCACAGGAGACTTGAGAACCACGGAGTAGGGGCCACGTTGTGACGCCCGAGACCGACGTCCCAGAAGATTCCAGAAGATTCCAGATGTTCCGGGTTCCCCCGTGTGTTTCTTTTGTGCTTGTGTTATTTATTTTTGGCATTGCGTCATGTCATCATGCCATCATGTCATATTTATTTGCATCTCAACTTAAATAAATCGTGTGGACCTTCGGTCCATTTAAATCGAGGGAAGAATGTCTTCTCTTTAAAACATATCATCCCAATATTTAGGGAGCTATATATTAAATATTCCATTCGTTGGAATTAACCGCAACACACTTGCATATTTTCCCCATGCTTATTTCACTTCAAGTTTCACCGTCAAACCTTGCCAACATTTCTTTTCTCATTTATCGAGGTTCCTTCGAAAATTCGAACATTTTTGGACACTTCTATAATCAAGTCTTAGTTCAAACCCATTTGATTAAATTCAAATAAGTTTGAATTATTTCTTCCGATCATGCCTTTTCTATTTTTCTCGGACTTTGCTCATTTTATGATGCCCGAGAAAAATACTTCCATGTGCTAAATTTTGCCCTAACCCCCTCCTTCTTCTCATTCTTTTCTTCTTGGCTATTTTTTCTGAAATTTGGGAGTGGCAGAAATTAAAGGCAGTAAGGGCCCAGCCGCAGCCAGGCCCATCTGCATCCAGCCATCCGGCCCATCCCAGCGGCCCAGGCCTCTCACTCCCGCCGGCCCATCTCCCAGGCCGCAGCTGCTCGTCGTTCGAACCCTAGCTAGCGACCTTATCTCGTCCCTCTTTCCCTCAGGCCGCCGCACTCCCTTCGATCTCCCATCTCTTTCCCTCGAGCCCGAGCCCCACCCTTCTGCCTCGCTCGCCTCCGCCCGAACACCCCGATCCCCAGGCCCGCGACCGCGGCCTCCCTCCTCCGCGACCCCAGCTCCCTCACCTTCCTAGGCCGCAGCGACGCCCCAGCGCCACCCCTCGAGCGCCCTTCCCCTCTAGCGGCCAAGTACCGCGCCATGGCGACCTTCCCTCCGGCCAAGAGCCAGCTATGGCCGCGCGCCTGGTGCCCCGCTCCCTTCTCCTGCGAGCGCCGCCCGGAGCCGCCTCCCTGGCCTCCTCCCGTGCCCCGTGCCACGTCCCTCCTCTTCAGTCTCCAGCGGCCAGGAGCCAAGGCCGGCCAGGCCCTCGCCTCCATGCCGCGGCCCCTCCTCTACAGCCCGCACCAGCACGCCGTGGCCTCCCTCTGTCCAGCGCCTCTCCTCCGCTGAGGCTCTGCCGTCGTCTCCTTCCAGCGCCCCAAGTCGTCGCCCCGTGCAGCTCCTCGTCCGTGCAGCGCCGGCGCCGCCCCAAGCACCTCCAGCACCTCATCGCCGTGTTGCTGCCATGGCCTCGACGTCGTCGGCGTGCTGCCTCTCCTCCTCGCCGTGACCGTGACCGTGCCGTGCTCATGTTTGTGCTGTGTTTGCTGCTGTTTTCTTTTCGGCCAGGTTGTACATGTACATCTACAACGAGTTACGATGGCAGCCTGAACAAGTACCTCTACGCACGGATGTCTACCGACGTCACCGGAATCGTCAAGTACCTCGTCGACAAGTACCACTACTTCCGCTACCGTCGCCCGAGTACAACTATCGCCTCGTGAACGCCTTCTTCCTCTACGATCTCGAACCGTCCCGAAACAAGTGTTTCGAAGGTATAACCCGAGACGATGACCCGTGTGATGCTTGATGTGGTTGTATGAATGTTCCCTTGTGTGCATCGTGCCCGTTTCGTCAGTTTGTCTTGTTCCTCGGTTGCCTCGTCGCTGACTCGTGGGAACCCGGTGACGGAATCGCCCCACCTTTCATCTCGTTGACTCGCTCACGCCACCTTTCTTTTGCACCGGACTCTCAACGAGTTACCAGAACCGATATGTTGCCGTGGCATCATTTTCGGAATTGTTGCCGTGGCACCCTTTTTCTTCCACCACGGTGACGATGCTTCATATCATCTCTCTTGTCAACCTTTTAAATAAAACTTGCATAAACTTGATCATGGCATCTGCATCATGTTAACAACATTAAATGTGTGAATTGTTGTTGCTTATAATTGCTAAACATGCTCATGGGGATTTTCCGGATATGTTGTTGTTATTTTCCGGCCTCAGTTAAAATGTCTAAATAGTGTAGTTTCTTTATGCTTCACCTCTTGCCATGTTAAAAACATTTAATCTTGTCTTGTAAATAACGGGAGTCAACGAAATAATTAACATGTGGTGTCTCGTCAATATGCAACTCGTTGCATATTGAGCTCCACTTAACTTGTAGTTTTGTTTGTGCACTTTGCCATGCCATGCATAATTAAACCGGACATGCATCATGCTTGCTTGTGCATCATGACATGCTTATGCTTGTGTGTTTACTGTGTTGTTTCTTCTTTCCGGTTGCTTCTCTTGTTAGCTTCGGTTTCGTTCCGGAGTTGTGAGGCTTCTTCTCTCGTCTGTGTTGCTCCGTCTTCTTCATGGATCCGTTCTTCTCCCTTGTGGAATCCCAGGTAAGATGACCGAACCCCGATAACATTACTATCTTTGCCTATTGCTAGTAGTCTCGATCTATAGTTTTGCCTCGATGCCCATGTCTTTCCTGTCAGCCTCCTACTTGTAACCATGAACCTGTTTAACCACCCTACCTATGCAAACCATTGCTTGGCTAAGTACGCTTCGCTCAGCCCCTCTTATAGCATTGCTAGTTGCAGGTGAAGATTGAAGATGCTTGCTTCATGTTGAAGTTGTTGGGTTATATCACACTATATAAATGCTTAAATGAAATCATCTATATATTGGCAAGGGTGGAAGGCTAAGCCTTTTGCTTGGTGTTTTGTTCCACTCATGCCGTTAGGAACCGTATAAACCGGTGTTATGTTCCTTGATTATGCGTTCCTAACACGGTTGGGGTGTATGGGACCCCCTCGATAAACCGCTAAGTGCTAAGTCTTTTCCAGCAAGTCCCAACATTTGGTACTATTCGCCTAATAACTAATAAAACTTGCATGTGGACTAGCTATCCCTTTTATTTTAATTCAACAACCCCGGGCCAGTGCTCCACATGAGTGTTGGTCCGAAACGGGGAGTCTGCGGGGCCACCACGAGGAAACTCGAGGTTTGGTAAAAACCTGTAGAATCGCCCATCCGGTCGTGTCCTGAGACTAGATACGCGCGGCTACCTATCAGGGTGTCGACACGCCGGGAGGATTTGCTGGATTGGCCTTACCTTAGTTCGGTTTAACTTGAGCACGGGATTCCGAGAATACTCGGGTCTTCCCACCTATGGAGTTGCGACTCCGTGGATCGTGGGCTTGTAATGGGTCAAGTTGGAACACCCCTGCAGGGTTTTGAACTTTCGAAAGCCGTGCCCGCGGTTATGTGGCAGATGGGAGCTTGTTAATATCCGGTTGTAGATAACTTGACACAATGTTCCAATACACTACCAGCGTGTGTACCGTGACTGTCAATTTCCGAATAGGGATTCGGGAGTTGAACACGGTGGGGTTATGTTTGACTGGCTTTAGTTAGGATCACTTCGTGATCATCTCTCGACCGATGCGCCTTCTCTTCTCGCTCTCTTTTACGTAAGTTAGTGCTAGTTGCTGCTGCAGACTCTTGTTGTTCCTTCACCTCTTGTTCTTTCTCCAGCCTTGTCCTCACCCAAGGCTTAAATAGTCATGTTACACGGGAACGGGATTGCTGAGTCCTCTGTGGCTCACAGTTACTTCACCACACCAGATGCAGGTTCAGCCGAGTTTGATGCAGGAGCTGGTTCAGTTCTTCACCGGGAGCTCGATGAAGAGCGTGGCCGTTTGCTTGTGACGTTTCGACGATCAGTAGTGGTTTCTACTAGGATTCGATCCTGACCTGTGGCTTTATGTTGTTTTGGTATCTTTCTTTTGATCTTCGCCCGTAGTCGGGTTGTGATGTTTTGAATGATGATTGCTTATGTAATGTATTGTGTGAAGTGGCGAGTGTAAGCCAACTATCTCCTTTTGCAATTTAATCCCTCTTTTACATGAGTCGTGCAAAGATACCAAACTTGAGATCATTCTAGGATGGGCTTATACCTTTAAGTCGTGCCTCGACACGTAGGAGGTATAGTCCCATCCTGGGCATTACAAGTTGGTATTCAGAGCCTTCTCCGACCTAGAAGCCCCCACTGATTGATCGAATCGTTGACGGTTGAGTCTAGGCACACACTTGAAAATGTTTTGAGTCCTATATATATATCGGAGAGTAGGATTTCTTTGCTTCTCATCCCCTTTCATTCTGGTGAGGACTCCTGACGATTACTCTTGCCTCTTCTACTTTCAAAAAAATGCACCAATTTTTTTTTTAGGATCTCGCGAGTATTGTTTGGATTGTTTCGATGTCTTTGCGACGAGAACATTGTTCTCGATGCCTCCTGTCATTAGGGGTTGTGGCAGTGTCCTGGGGAGTTGAGCTCCGAGGTGTTGACGTCACAAATACATCGCGGCAGTACTAGAATACTTAAGACGGCCGACATCGAAAACTCTCCTATGCGGTTAGTGGCAAGATAACCCCGACATCACCCAGTACTGGGGAGGTAGTTCGAGAGTATTGCCATAGCTTGTATAGTGGATGCGTTTCGAAGGTCCGAGGTAAACAGTTTCCGAGATAGACTGGTTATGTGTTGAAGGATGGATACACCTGGATGTAGGTTTAGAGTTGATTGCGCGGTGCTTCCCGTGTATCCCCAACACCTGATTGCATAACTGGAAACTTTCGGAAATCTATAGGTGGGTTCATCTAGTAGTTCTAGGCATTCTTCCAACGGATGCACGATATGAAGTTCGGGGTTCTACATTGAGTGAGGTGGTTTTATGGACTTGTTCTGATCGGGAGTTGCATCTTAAAGGGTCCTTGGCTATGCTGATCCGGGGATTGCAAAACCCTTTTGTAACACGTTCCATGAGCTTTCAGCACGAATATGTCAGAACAAAGCTTCTATCTTGTATTTGTTCTATCTGATCCTTGTTCCTTTTTATTTACCTTTTTCCTTCTCCCAAGTGGCTTCTCGACAAGTTGATGTACCTGCGGAATTCATTCGTTTAATTCTTTGTTCGAATGATGCTTGTGAAGACTATGTTGCAAATCTATCCTTTGTTTCGTTTTGATTCTGGTATTCGAGTTGCTTCGATGTCAAATGTTGATTCCATACCTTTCCTTATCGGTGTTCTCATATTTCTATGGGAGTGCTAATTCTTCTTGACCATCGAGATATTCATGTTAATCCTTTTCAACCGGTGTGCCTTCTCTTCAAGTGATTCCATACGGACGCCGTTGAAATCTGACGATTTGTCTGTTTCATTCATTCGAAGTTGTCTTTGTTTTCTCCACCCTCCCACCCTTCTTCTTCTCGGAGCAAGAAAATCACAAATGAAATATCCATTTTATTCATGTGATGTTTCTTCATTCATTTCCTTCAATGTTCCTATCCGGTGAATTATCGTGAAGATGCTCAAGAGCTTCAAGTTCATCATTCTTTTGTTCTCATATTCTGCCGGTGGATGTAATTCAAGATTTTGGTGTTGATCTTATCTTTTTTCCTCATTTCACAATGCTTTCTTATTCCGGTGCACCAATTAATCATTATCCTCTTGCTATTCATATCCGGAGTGCTGAAGATTCATAATCCCATTCTTAACCTGTCGGTGTACTAAGGTAGGGGTACCTCAGTACCCCAACTTGTGCACGGACGGTAGCAGCTTCCCGCGGCAGGGCCTACCACGTGCTCGCCGGGGACCTTCCTGCTCCATATAAAACCATTCAAAAACAAAGTATACAAGACAGAAGATCGAGACCCCGGCAAGTGGAGCTTGCCGGGAAGGACGTTCCAAGCTCAAAGTTACCTCACTCACGCAAGGCCCTGGCAAGAGGAGCTTGCCAGGAAGACTAGAAGATTCCATTACAGAAGACACGCCTCGGCGCTATATGCGCCCCGGCAGGGTCCGGGGAGCGACAAGCTTCAGAGCCCGGCAAGGTCCCGGGCCCGGCAAGGTCAAGACCCCGGCAAGGTGCTTGCCGGGGAGAGTTATGCTGTGTGCCCGCGCTCCAGCTCATCGAACCACGCGTCGCCCTGGGGCCATTCCAGGGACGCGTGGCGGATGGCTGTGCAGCCTGGGGGACGCGGTGGCACTCCACGGTGGTGAAGCCATCGCCGTGGCAAACGGAGACGCAAGGGCGGGCGCTTTTGGGGTCGACGGCGACGGGCATTAAATGCTCTTGTCCCCCACTGTCAAAGTAGGTAGCGACCACTGTTCACGCACTGTAGCTCCACTATTCCCGCACTGTTACAACTACCACCTCTTTTACATTTTTACCCCTTCTCCTACGTTGACACCTGTCGGTGACCCCTTGCACTATAAAAGGAGGCCCATGCACAACGTGGAGGGGGTTCGGAACCTAGATCGCTCATACGCTCGGTGTAGCTAGTTCTTCAAGCTCCCGAGCTCTCCAACTCAATACAAACTAAGCAGGAGTAGGGTTTTACGCGTCCATCGCGGCCCGAACCTGGGTAAACTGCCTGCGTGTTCACTACGATCCGCTCTTTGTGCTCCCTCCGCCCTCTTACCGCACGAACAAGGGGCTCCGGTCCCATAGGTGCTCGTGGTGGACAGTTTCCCCTGACATCTTTGGCGCGCCAGGTAGGGGAGCGTCGAGGTTGTGCGAACCTGATCCGGCGTTCACGCGGGCGCATTCTTCATCAACCTCTCCGAATTCGCCAGCTTCATCAACAACAGCACCATGGCCCCGAAGAAGAAGGCTTCGGAGGTCGGAGGCCCGTCTGCGTCTCATCCGCCGCCACCGGAACCAACGGTGGGCGGGGGAGACGTCGTCGGAAGGGTGGTCGCCGGCGAGGACACTCGCGGCGCCACCAAATCCAAGGACAGGACGGACGACCGAGCCTCGGTCTCCGTGGACGCGCCGCGTCCATCTCAGCAAACGACAACCCAGCAGCGCCATGCCACAGGAGGTGGCATCCGCTTGCTGGGCCAAGGGCAAACTGGAGGTTCGCGGGACGCTCCGGGCCATCGTCCTGGCACGAGCAAGGCACGGTCGCTGGGGCGGGACCCTGCTCCTTCTAACGTTGTTAGGAGTCCGAGCATATCCCGCTCCTCGCACCGCTCGCCCCCGCTCCCCTCCACTCCAGCAGAAGTGCTCGCATGGGCGCAACTGCTCCTCGACTTCCCTCCAGCGGCAGACAAGGCCGAAGACTGGAGGGCCACCATCCAGAGCCTGATCGCCTTCGCCAACAACGACTCTCCACAGCAGCCGGCGACCTCGCGGCCGCGGCAAGCCGAGAAGACGAAGACCGACGGTGACAAGACCGCCGGGGGTGCGACCACCGTGCACTCCCCGCCGCAGAAGCAGAAGACGCCGCCCCGCCGGAACAACGCCGACGACGGCTCTACGGCGTCGTCGGATCCGCGGGCTCGTCGGGACCAGCGCCAGGTCCTTGACGACCGGCGACAAGAAGACGCTCGGACAACAATCGAGCGCCGCCGAGAAGCTCGGCGACAATCAGACCAGAGAGCTGGGAACGCTGTCGACGCGCGCGCGCCCGGTGTACCAGGCGACTTGCCGTACGCGGGAGGTTGCCCTGCGTTCACCCGTGAGCTGCGGCGCGTCCAGTGGCCCAGCATGAAGAACTTCAAGCCCGACGTACCGGAGAAGTACGACGGCAAGACGCACCCCTCGGAATTCCTCAGCATTTACACCATCGCGGTGCAGGCTGCCGGGGGGCACGACGAGAAGATTTTGGCAAACTACTTCCCGCTCGTGCTTAAGCCGAACGTTCGTTCGTGGCTTATGCACTTGCCGGAAGGCTCCATTTCTTCTTGGGCAGACCTTTGCCACCAGTTTGTTGGCGCCTTCACAGGCGGCCACAAACCCCACGCCCAGGAGAGCGATCTCCACATTCTGGCCCAGAAGGAAGGAGAATCCCTGCGCAAGTACATCCAACGCTTCAGTCGAGTGCAGCACAACATCCCCGACGTCCACCCTGCCGCGGTTATCAGCGCGTTCCACCAAAACGTGCGTTACCGCCGCATGCGTGAAGAAATGGCCATGACCAAGATACGGGATGTCAGCGAGCTTTACGCTCTGGCTGATAAGTGCGCACGCGCAGAAGAGGGGAGGAGACTCCCCGGGGAGGATGCTGGCGCAGGAGGAAGCGACAGCGACGACGCCGCCCCGGCAAAGAAGAGCCGGCGGCGGAACAACAGGAGGAAAACAAGAAGGAAGTGCTTGCCGTCGAGAAGTCCGGCAAGGAGGCTCCCGCCAAGCAAACACAGGCTGGCAGCTCCGGCAAGGAGCCTGCCCCTGTAGCGGCAGCCGACAAGCAGGACGGCTCCGACAAGCAATACTGTAAGATCCACCGCACCAAGGGCCACGACCTCTCCAACTGCAAGCGCGTCGAGTACCTCGTCGAGCAGCAGAAAGCTGAGTACGAGAGGCGCGACAAGGAGAAGGCCCAAGGTGGCGGAGGAGAGCCAAGCAAGAAGCGGCCATTCAATGGCCGGGGAGTACGCCGCGGCAAGGCCAAGCAGCGGCAAGGTGATCGACCTCCCCGGGGCCGCGACAAGGATGAAGAGGACGACGACGAAGACATGGAGGATGAGGATAACAGCGAGCAGGAGTTCCAGAAAGCCACGGAGGTCCTGTGCGTCGACGGTGGCGCCTCTCTGCACACCTCCCACCGCCAGCTCAAGCAGTGGGTGCGCGAGGTGAACACAGCAGAGCCGCCCGTGGAGTCGCGCAGGCTCCTCAAATGGTCCAGCACGCCCATCATTTTTGACCTTGAGGATCACCCTGACCGCACCACCGCGGTCAGGTGCTTGCCGATGCTGGTCTCTCCCACCATCCGCAACCTCAAGGTCACCAAAATGTTGGTTGACGGCGGGGCCGGGCTGAACTTGATCTCCTCCGCTGTGATCAAGAAACTCCAGATCCCAGATGGCGAGCTCGAAGAAACCGGTTCTTTCCAAGGAATCAACCCGGGGAGGAGCAAGCCCAAGGGGAAGATAACTCTGCCAGTGACCTTTGGCGGGGAGCTCAACTTCAGAACTGAGCGCATCACATTCGACGTCGCCGATATCCCATTGCCATACAATGGGATACTCGGCCGTCCCGCCCTCGCCAAGTTCATGGCAGCATCCCACCACGCCTACAACGTACTCAAGATGCCGGGGCCGATAAGCGTCATCACTGTCCATGGCGACAAGAAGGATGCGCTTGTCTGCGCCGACAAGATCTACCGGGATGCAGCAGCTGCGGCAGAGAAGGACACACTTGCCGCTGAAGCTCCCGGGGGGAAGAAGACGAAGACCAAGTCCGGCAAGTGCTCTGGGGCCCACTCTGGCAACCGCACCTCTTCGGAGTGCTGCGCTGCCGTCGAGGACGTTCCATCGAGCTCCACCGGCAAGTGTAAGAAGGGGATGGCCGCTCCTCCGGCAACCAAGAAAGTGTCCGCCAGGGAGGATGGCACTGGTGGTACCTTCACCATCAGTGCCACACTTGACAGCAAATAGGAAAGCGCGCTCGTTGCCTTCCTGCGGGCGAATGTCGATGTGTTTGCTTGGCAACCATCTGACATCCCCGGTGTTCCCAGGAAGGTGATTGAGCACAAGCTTGTTGTTTGTCCTCATGCGCAGCCCGTCAAGCAGAAGGTGAGGAAGCAAGCCGTGGAGCGCCAAGAATTCATCAACGAAGAGATCAAGAAGCTAGAGGCTGCAGGCCTAGTTAGAGGTGTGATCCATCCGACGTGGTTGGCAAACCCAGTCGTCGTGCGCAAAGCCAATGGGAAGTGGAGACTGTGTATAGACTTCACCGATGTGAATAAAGCATGTCCCAAGGATCCATTCCCTTTGCCGCGCATTGACCAGATCGTTGACTCCACTGCCGGATGTGAGCTGCTCTCTTTTCTTGATGCATATTCAGGCTACCACCAGATCTTTATGGCCAAAGAAGATGAAGAGAAGACTGCATTTATCACTCCATGTGGCACTTATTGCTTCATACGCATGCCATTTGGACTGAAGAATGCAGGATCAACATTTGCAAGGGTAGTGCACACTGCTTTCGAGCCACAGATCCACAGAAATGTAGAGGCTTACATGGATGACATCGTGGTGAAGAGCAAGAGCAAAGATACCCTGGTCCAAGATTTGGAAGAGACATTTCAGAACCTGCGCAAGATACAGCTCAAGTTGAACCCCGAGAAGTGCGTCTTTGGAGTCCCCTCCGGCAAGCTTCTCGGGTTCTTTGTTTCACAGAGGGGGATTGAAGCTAACCCCGACAAGATTAAAGCCATCGAGCAGATCGAGGCCCCGAAGCGCGTCAAGGATGTCAGAAGGCTTGCAGGTTGCGTGGCTGCCCTCAGTAGGTTCATTTCGAAGTCTGCAGAACGCGCCCTACCTTTCTTCAAAATCTTGAAGAAGGCAGGTCCCATGAAGTGGACTCCGGAAGCGGAGGCAGCGCTACAGGATTTGAAACGGTACCTATCCTCCACTCCTATACTTGTCGCACCTAGACCACTGGAAAAGTTGTTGCTATACCTAGCGGCAACCAACCAGGTGGTTAGTGCTGCGTTAGTAGCGGAGAGGGAGGCCGACGAGGAGTCTACGCCACCGGCAAGCGAATCCAGCGACAAGCAGGGGGCTGCTCCGACAAGCTCTGGCCCCGACAAGGACAACCCTGCGCAGGAACAGGAAGAAGTGCGGAAGAGGATGGTGCAGCGCCCAGTGTATTTCGTAAGTTCCCTTCTCCAAGGGGCTAGATCGAGATACTCTGGTGTGCAAAAGTTGCTTTTCGTCCTCCTCATGGCCTCGAGAAAGCTGCGCCATTACTTCCAGGCACATGAGATAACAGTGGTCACTCGCTTTCCGCTGAAGAGGATATTGCACAATCCAGAAGCAACAGGCAGGATCGTTGAGTGGGCACTGGAGCTGTCGAGCTTTGGACTCAAGTTTGAAAGTACCTCAACCATACAGAGTCGAGCTTTGGCAGAATTCATAGCTGAGTGGACCCCAACGCCCGATGAAGAAGTCCAAGAAACAAGTGCACCCGTACAAGAAGCGACAAGTGAATGGGTAATGTATTTTGATGGTGCCTTCTCGCTGCAAGGCGCCGGTGCCGGCGTGGTACTCATCGCGCCCACCGGAGAGCACCTCAAGTATGTTATCCAGATGCACTTTCCCAGGGAGCAAGCGACAAACAACACTGCTGAATATGAAGGCTTGCTTGCCGGCCTCAGGATTGCGGCCGAGCTTGGGATCAGGAAGCTAATTGTGCGGGGAGATTCTCAGTTGGTGGTCCGGCAAGTCAACAAGAGTTACCAGAGCCCTTTGATGGAAGCTTATGTAGATGAAGTGAGGAAGCTTGAGGAGCACTTTGAAGGTCTGCAAATGGAGCACGTCCCGAGAGCTCAGAATGAAATAGCAGATGGCCTTTCAAAGTGTGCTTCGATGAAGTTACCTGTGGAACCAGGGACCTTCTTGCTCAAGCTGACTCAACCATCCGTTACACCATCAATTGGGCAGTACAAGAAAAGAAAGTTGGTCTCCGGTGACTACTTGCCGGCGGATCTTCCTGAAACCGCCGCCAAGGTCCCCAAGATCAACGACCAGAACACTGAGGAACAGTCTGCTCCTGCGAATCCAAGGATCTGTGCAGTTGAAGCAAGTGTTCCCGACAAGCCTCGCCCCGGCGAGCTTGCCGGGGGACCATCAGTTCCGGCGGAACCAGAGGTTCTTGCCGTAGAAGCTGAGGTCCCCGCAGCGGCCCTCATGCCTTTAGTCCTTGCCGTTGAGCCTCGGGCTCCGGCATGGGCGCAGTAGATCGTCCGTTTTCTGCAAACTGGAGAACTTCCCGACGACCCAGAAGAAATAAAGAAGATAACCAGGCAGTCAAGTATGTACCAGTTCGTGGATAACGAGCTGTATAGAAGGAGGCTCAATGGTGTCAGATTGAAGTGCATCTCCAGGGAAGATGGACAGAAGCTGTTGGCGGAAATACATGGAGGCATATGTGGCCACCACATTGGCGCAAGGGCGCTTGCCGGGAAAGCTTTCCGGCAAGGGTTCTTTTGGCAAGAAGCCCTCCAAGATGCAACTGCACTAGTAACCAAGTGTGAAGCGTGCCAGTTCCATGCAAAACAAATTCATCAGCCAGCTCAAGCTCTCCAAACAATCCCTTTGTCCTGGCCCTTCTCGGTCTGGGGGCTCGATATCCTCGGCCCTTTCCCCCGTGCAGTCGGGGGCTTTGAGTACTTGTACGTTGCAATCGACAAGTTCACAAAGTGGCCAGAAGTGGAACCAGTGAGAAAGGTGACAGCACAGTCAGCGGTCAGGTTCTTCAGGTCGATTGTTTGCCGTTTCGGAATCCCTAACAGGATCATCACCGACAACGGTACACAATTTACTAGTCGCACCTTCATGCAATACGTCCAAGACCTTGGCACCAAGGTCTGTTTCGCTTCTGTTGCTCACCCGAGGAGCAACGGTCAAGCGGAGAGGGCAAATGCTAAAGTGCTGCGCGGACTCAAGACAAGGACCTTTGACAGGCTGCGCAAGTGCGGAAGAAATTGGATAGAGGAGCTACCGGCGGCTCTTTGGTCAATCAGAACGACACCAAGTCGAGCCACCGGACAGACACCCTTTGCTCTAGTCTATGGAGCAGAGGTAGTTCTCCCCACGGAACTCGTATACGGATCTCCTCGAGTACTCGCTTATGATGAACTCGAGCAAGAGCAACTGCGACAAGATGATGCATTGCTCCTCGAGGAGGAACGTCTCCAGGCTGCTGTACGAGCTGCTCGATACCAGCAAGCCTTGCGTCGCTACCATAGCCGCAAGGTCAAGGCCAGGAGTCTCGAGGAAGGCGACCTTGTTCTTCGGCGTGTTCAGTACGCCAAGAATTCCAACAAGTTGACGCCGAAGTGGGAAGGCCCTTATCGGGTGAGACAAGTCACAAGGCCCGGCGCTGTCCGCCTTGAGACCGAAGAAGGCTTACCGGTGAGCAATTCCTGGAACATAGAGCATCTTCGCAAGTTTCACCCATAAGGCACGGTTGCCGTGATCCGCTCCGGCAACCACCTTTTGTACAAGCTTTGCCGCTGTTGCATGTAACCCTTTGTACAAAGCCGGGAGCAGACCCCGTGCATCAGTAAAGTTTTTGTGTTTTGCGCTATTTGCCTTTTGCATGCCTTTCTTTGCTATTTGCATGTGTTATTTGGCATATTGTGCAACATACACATCCGGTAAGCGTTAGCACGCCGAAAGGCCGTATACTTGTTTCCCTCTTCTTTTTCCTTGCCTCTTAAGCAGAAGGAATGTTCCTCGCGCACAAGTTTACCGGGGGGGAAGGAGATGGAAGAGGAACCGAGTGCTGTTCAAGAAAGAGAAGCCTTACCGAGAAGCAAGCAAGATATAAAAGCTAAGTTATTAGAATTTGATCAGTTCAAATTTTAAATTTTTTAGTTGCCTTCCTTGAACAATCACATTTTGTATGGAAAACCTGTGCGCGAAGGAACCTACCCGTAGCTAGCCGCACCCTTGTCTCGTTTCCGAGTACGCTCAACGATTTAAGTGAGCTGCGACAAGTGTCGCGCCCTTACTTCGCTTTCGAGTTCGCTCAGCAAGCTAAGTGCGTTGCGACTAGCTGCGGCAAGGTTGCTTGCCGGTGAGACCTTGGCCAGCAGGCTGCTCAGAGTCCAGCACTCAGCGCTCGCGGCAAAGGCCCCTTGCCGGCAAGCTCCCCGGGAGCGTAGGGTGAAAAACAAACAAAGTAGATGACCAAGACAAGGAAGATAACATTGCACTGATTGATTAAAATAAGATAAATATCTTACAAAGGATAACTTGTTGCAATGATTAATGAGTTCATAACACCCTATGCAGCAACAAAAAGAGATAAAGATAAAGGAGGCCTAATCTACGCGGTCGCCCTCGATCCTGGAGATCTTGTTCACTTTGGCGATGATGTGGGCGACCTGCTCCTTCAGCGCCTCCATGTTCGCGTCGGCCGGCAGACTGCGGAGAACGTTGGTGAGGTTTATACCGGGATTGCGGTATACAATCTTCGTCAGCACGCGCTCCAAGGTTCCCGTGCAAAGCTGGCGCGACTCCTCGGCCAGTTGCGCGGGAATCTTCTTCCGAAGATCTGCAAGGGCCGGCGCGATTCCCCTGAAGAAGAGGCTGAGCTTGGCGCTGTGAGGGAGATTTGGGTCCGGAGAGTAGATGAGATGCTCCAGCTTCAGCGCCAGCAGCTCCTGGTCGATGTTGGACGCAGAAGATACCAAGTCGTCGGTCCACACCTCGACGGTCCGGCGGAAGTTCTCGGCCGCAGTATTGGCGCTCGCCACCAAGCCTCGCTCCCTGCGGAGCTCCTCCTTCAGCTTGGTTTCCCGAGCCCGGGCGGCGTCAAGCGAGTCCTTCAGCGTGGAAACCTTCAACTCCAGATCCTCGATGGAGTCCTTGGCGGCCTTCAGCTCGTCGCCCTTCTTAGAGAGACGCACCTGGAGTTCGGAGTTGGTGTGGGCGTCCTTCTCGCGCTATGTGTTGAGCGCGGCGACCCTCTCCATGCTCGCCTTCAATGACTCCTCCAGCTGCGCGACCTTGGCGGCAAGCTCCTCCTTGGCGATCTCCGCGGCAGCCGCGGCGGCTTTCGCCTCCTTCAGCTCTCCGCCAAGGGCCTGTTCCCGAGCGGCAAGGTCTTCCTCGTGTGAGTCGAGGTTGACCTTCCGCTGGGTCAGCTCTCCTTCTCGCCGGGACAGCTCCTCCCCGGCGAGCCGCTGCTGCTCTTCGGCCTCGGCCTTCTCCAGCAACCATTCCTGGTACTCCCCGGCGAGCCTCTCGCGCTCCTCCGCCACCTCGCGGAGAGCAGCCTGGTTGGCGGTGCGGAGCTCCGCCGCGCGCTTCTCCATCTCGACGGCGGCCTTGGCGGCAAGGGCCTCCCGAGACGTTAGCTTCGCCTGCCTGGCCCGGTAAAGGGCCAGGAGCTGGTGAAGCAGTTTCTCCTCTTCGGGCCCGTCGCTTCCGTCGGGCGCCTCGACGATCTTCAAACCCGCGGAGGCGAGGACCTCTCCATCAAAGGCCTCGCCCTCCGCGGGGGCTCACGACGAAGAACCCCACGGCACCTGGATGAAGACGCCGTTGGGAGCTTCAAGATAGTAGCCGGCCTGCTCCTTTTCGGCGGAGGGGTCGGCGGCCGGCGCAGCACTTGATGCTCCTGCCGCCTCCGGGCCGGCAGTGCGGTCGCCGTCCCCCTCCCCGGCCGCTGCGTCCGCAGCCGGAGCGGTCTCCTCCGTAGCCGGCTCGGCGGCTCCCGCCGTGTCCTCAGCGACAGGGGCGTCGCCGCCGCCGCCCTGCGCGCCCTCCTCCTCGAGGACAATGACTTCCGTCTCCATCTGCTCGGGGGGAGGAGGATCTAGAAGAAGAATAAAAAGCAAAAGAAGTTCAAGCAAATATCCAAAAAGAGACGAATCCAAGGAGACAAAGTTACAGAACTTACCTTGGCGGACGTCGTCAGCGGCGGGCTCCCTCGTCGGGGAGCTCTGCCTTGGCAGAGTGGCCGCCCTCGCCGGGCTGCCCGCCCTTGGCGGGGTACTCGCCCTTGGCGGAGTACCCGCCCTTGGCGGAGTGCTCTCCCTTGCCGGGGAGTTCGGCCTTGGCGGGGACGGCGGGGCCCGCGGCTCCTCGGGAGCGACCTCCGGATGCTCCTGAGCTTGCGGCTCCACCTCTGCACAAGACAAGACAAAAGCATCAAGATATTAGAACAAGACAAAATCTCCAAGCGCGCCCGACGAGCGGAAGGATGGAACCCAGACTTACGCTGGGGGCTACGCTGGGGGCTGCTCCTCGGGACAGCGCTCGGGTCCGGCAGGCTCGTCTCCGGCACGTCCCCTGTCGCCGCGACAGGCGAGTCGTCCGCGACCTCGACCACGGGCACCTTGGCCTTCTTCGCCACTCGCTCCGCCAAGGTCCTGAAGTTAAAGCAAAAGCAAGATCAGCATCAACAATAATCAAGATAATGTTGAAGAAGACGCAAAACCCCAAAATTCTTACTCCTGTTCCTCCTCGTCGTCGTCGTCGCTCAAGGCGGAGAAGTCAAACTCCACCTGAGGCGCGTCCGCGCGGGGAGCAGGAGGCGAAGACTCCCTCGGGCGCTTGGCGGTCCCCGGGGCTGGGGGCTGCGAAGACCCAGCCCCTGTGGTAGCCGGGGCCCGGGGAGCGGGCGGAGCTGCCGCTCCGCTCTGCGAAGTCCCTCCTCCGCTTGGCGCTGTCTTGCGGGGCGCCTCTGCCGTGGCCTGCGTGCGGGCCGCCTCCGCCGTGGTTGGTGCGCCTGGCGCCCCCGTCGCGGCTTGGCTCCCCCGGGTAGCTCGCGCCGCCCGGCGAGCTAGTTGTTGCCGGGGCGCCTGCGCCCTCGTCCCTGTTGCCGTCTTGCGGAGACGCTTCAGCGGAGAGCGCCTAGGGCTTGCCCGAGGCGGGGAGGTCTCCGACGACGAGGAGAGGTCGTCGGCGTAGAGCCCCAGGGATCCGTCGGAGTCTTCGTCGGCCCCGGCCTCCTCCTCCTCCTCCTCCTCCTCCCCGGCAGGCTTGCTGGGCCCAGCGTCCTGCACTGTGGCCGCCTTCCCTCCGGCGCCTCCGCTCCCTCCGGCGCCTCCGCTCCCTGCGGCGCCCCTGTTTCCTCCGGCGGCGTTGCCTCTCGCCGCGGCCTCGGTCAGGATTCCAGGGATCCCGGAGTGCCTCAATGAAGGGACCCCGGCAAGCTCGTCGGGAGGAAGCTTCAACAGCCTGCGGATCTCCGCCTCCTCCGCTTGGCAGGACGGTTCCGCAGCCTCTGCCTCCTCGGGCGTAAAGCCGAATTCTCCTGCCGCTGCGGCTGCGGCGGCCTCTTCAACCCGAGAAGCTATGTACGCTATCTCCTGGTCGGTGGTGTCCCGTGTCAGCTCCCGGACCTCGTCCTTGTTCTTCGCCACCTCCACCAGGTTGTCGAAGAAGTTCAAGACGACGTCTGGCTTGGGCGGAATCCACGTGCGGTCGACGCCGTGCGAGTCACACGCGGGCATCATGGCGCGAAGGGAGTCCCGGGCCGTGCTGTTGCAGAGAGGCACCACTCCCCGGGGACCTCTGAACCATTCTGGGTGGGCCGGGTCGTGCTTAAATAGTTCCCGGACCATCCCCTTCAGCTCCAGCGACGTGAAGTTAAAGTTGAGCCCGGGACGCAGCCTCATTATATCCGCCGAGTTGCCGTACTCCCAGGCTGGCCTCTTCCTATCTTGGAGAGGGGCGATGCGGCGGCGGAGGAAATCTGTGCCCACTTCCGCGACGGACAACCTTGCTACCCGGAGACGAAGAATCCTGATGAGGGCGACGTCGAGCTTACGGTCGTCCGAATCCAGCTCGCTCCAGTCCCTGCCGCGCACGATAGGTGTTGTGCGCGGCGCGGTGAAAGATTGCGGCTGGTCCTCGACTATCCAACACCAGTCAGCACGCCACTCCTCCCACTTGCCGCGGAGCTCCCCCGGCAAGTAGGACTCCTTCTTGTTCAGACGAAAAACCCAAGATATCCCTCCGGAGAGGGGGGCACCGGCCTCTGCTCTAGGGGTGAAGAAGTGCCTAAACAACGCTACGTTTGGGTATATCCCAATATAGTTTTCGCACATGTGTGCGAAAACCGCCATCGTGAGGATGGCGTTGGGGGTGAAGTCAAGAAGATGGAGGCCGTAGGTGTGCATGATGTCGCAGAAAAATTCGGAAAAAAGGAGGACAGAGACCGCAGTGGAAGAAAGCTGCGAAGAAATAGTACCCGCCGGGGTAGTTGTCCTTGGCGGCGGCCGGATAGGCTCGGGTGCGGGGATGCGCCTTGGTCTTCTTGGCCCAGAACAAGTAATACTTGTTCCAGGGCTCCCGCGCGCTGAGCCTCGGCGAGAAGACGACGTTCCGCTTCCGCAGCGCGGCGAGCCTCGCCGCTTGCTCCGATTTCTCCTTCTTGGTCTTCTCCGCCTTCGCCTTCTCGGTCTTTGGGGCCATGGCGGAGGCGGCGAGGGAAGGGGGACGAAGAGTCCGGCGGCGCCGCGGATGCGGTAGGCGACGGCGGAGGTGTGGAGGCGGAGCGCAAGAGGGGATCTCTGGAGATGGAAGAAGAGGCAATGAAGGCGTAGGAGGGGAACCGCTCCTGCTTCCTCTGCTTTTATGGGGAAGTGGGGGGGGCGTTTCGCTCTTTCCATTAAAAGAACGTGGCCACGTCCCATCCCACGACGCCGCAATCGACGCGTGCCGTTACGGGGGGACGCGGCGGATACGGAAGTGGATTCGGCGTGCCGTGGGCCGCGCGTGTCCGTGCACTGTTTTGGGCCTGGCCCAACAGCGCTCGGCACCGTGTGTGGCCCAGGCCCGGGGGCTCCTGTCGGTGTACTAAGGTAGGGGTACCTCAGTACCCCAACTTGTGCACGGACGGTAGCAGCTTCCCGCGGCAGGGCCTACCACGTGCTCGCCGGGGACCTTCCTGCTCCATATAAAACCATTCAAAAACAAAGTATACAAGACAGAAGATCGAGACCCCGGCAAGTGGAGCTTGCCGGGAAGGCCATTCCAAGCTCAAAGTTACCTCAATCACGCAAGGCCCTGGCAAGAGGAGCTTGCCAGGAAGACTAGAAGATTCCATTATAGAAGACACGCCTCGGCGCTGTATGCGCCCCGGCAGGGTCCGTGGAGCGACAAGCTTCAGAGCCCGGCAAGGTCTCGGGCCCGGCAAGGTCAAGACCCCGGCAAGGTGCTTGCCGGGGAGAGTTATGCTGTGTGCCCGCGCTCCAGCTCATCGAACCACGCGTCGCCCTGGGGCCATTCCAGGGACGCGTGGCGGATGGCTGTGCAGCCTGGGGGACGCGGTGGCACTCCACGGTGGTGAAGCCATCGCCGTGGCAAACGGAGATGCAAGGGCGGGCGCTTTTGGGGTTGACGGCGACGGGCATTAAATGCTCTTGTCCCCCACTGTCAAAGTAGGTAGCGACCACTGTTCACGCACTGTAGCTCCACTATTCCCGCACTGTTACAACTACCACCTCTTTTACATTTTTACCCCTTCTCCTACGTTGACACCTGTCGGTGACCCCTTGCACTATAAAAGGAGGCCCATGCACAACGTGGAGGGGGTTCAGAACCTGGATCGCTCATACGCTCGGTGTAGCTAGTTCTTCAAGCTCCCGAGCTCTCCAACTCAATACAAACTAAGCAGGAGTAGTGTTTTACGCGTCCATCGCGGCCCGAACCTGGGTAAACTGCCTGCGTGTTCACTACGATCCGCTCTTTGTGCTCCCTCCGCCCTCTTACCGCACGAACAAGGGGCTCCGGTCCCATAGGTGCTCGTGGTGGACAGTTTCCCCCGACATAACCCGTTCAAATTATTTTTAGAATTGTCATCTATTCAAGCCATTTAATTCAACCGGTGCAATATCTCTTAAGCAATCTATTTAAACGGTGATTTCTTTGAGTGGGCCCTAACCCACAGGTCTTTTCCCAGGATCTTACCTGACTCTTCTAATTTTTCTGGAGTTATACTCAAATTCTTTTCAAAGTGTGACGTAAGAATGATTTCCATCAGTCACATGCCTTCTCCAAGCTTGTTTTCAATTATTTCCATCTTTAGCTCCACCTTCCTCTTGTCATTCGTCCGGAGTATCTCGATATTCTTCATGGCTTTTCTCGTCTTCTTTCTCAGTATTTGGAGACCGGAGAAGTGTTTCTCTTAATCTTGGCCCGTCTTCTTGAAGATTCGTGGTTCTAGCTTCATGCCATCCTCATTATTGTTTCGTTTGTGAGGAATTCTTTTTATACCCATCCGAAGCATTTCATGAATTCTTTTCCTTTGTGTTCCTCCGAAGGCCATCATTTCAGAAGATTTCTACGTTCTCAGTTTTCAACTTCGTCCTACAACTATTCTTCATTGATGCCTCTTCGTTCGTCTCCTTTTTATTACGGTGGTTCTTTCAAGTTTACTCTTCCTTGTTTTCGTATTAATTCACTCGTTCTTTTCATAATCCTACCGGTGGTTCGTTGAAGATTTACCCAAGCTTGTGCGAGATCTCTCTTTAATTCTTTGCAACGAGAATAAGTAGTATGCCAATCCGTTTTCTTGTCATCAATTTAATTTGGTGAAGGATAAGCAAACAGTAAATCTTATTCTTATTTCCCCGAGGTGATTTAATTTTTTTTCCGAAGCTTGTTCAGCATATCATATTCTCGCTTCTAAGTTGTTCATCTTGTTTTCCGGAGCTCCATGTTGTTTCAATTATATCATTTTCAAATCTCCATCTAATTCATCGCAGGCCTTGAATCTTATTCTTTTCATCTTTCATTTCTCATGCTTTCATTACCGGAGTTTTCATGATGGTTCATCATGTTTTAATTCATCCTTGAAGTCTTCATCAAGATTCTGTTCGAGCTCAAGCATTCTTCATCATGCTTTCCATTTGGAATTCTTTCTACCTTATCTTTTCAGGTGGTGTTATGTCATTTTTGACAATTCCTTCATGTTTCATGATTCACGAGTTGTCAGGAATGAGATATTTAAAACCCATCATTTTCTTTGTTCAGGAGATCTTTTCAACCCTTCAGTTTTATTCATTGGAGTTATCTTGGGTTGTATTTCACCTAAAAGCTTCCCTAAGGATTGTTGCTAATTATGGTGCTTATAAATGACCCAAGTTCTTCATTTATCATTTAGGTGAAATAAGTTTTCATCTCCTTGTTGATCTCAATCCAATCAATTGTTCCGTCAGTGGCTGGTTATCACCTCTTAATTTTGAGATGTTTTCCATAAGCCCATAACGAGCTTATTATTTTCGTTGTTGATTTTTCCATCAACTCTGTTCAACCCTTCCTTGTAAGGATGCTCTTTCAAATTCAATTTTGGGAGAAGTTGTCTTTTTCTTATCCGTTCAATTCTTTCTTGGATCTATATGCTATTCTTTCATTCCGGAGGCACTTTAATATTGCTCTCTTCGTCCCATCATCTCGTTTTATCGAGATCATGTTCTCTCTTGCTTGTCTATTTAACCGGAGTGTTGTGTCCTCCATTCTAGTTCCGTCATCTTATCTAGTTTTGCCTATCTTTTCAACCGGAGTGCTGTTTGAATCCTTCTTAACCTTGTGCCATTCTTTTAATTGTTTCGGAGGCAGTATGCTGTTAAAATCATCAAGTATCATCCATCTTCTCAAGTTCTTGTTAATTCCTTCCATTTTCAGACGGAGTGCTGTCCAAATTCTGTCATTCTTATTCCTTGTCTATACCATTGCGGTTCCGTATTCTTTTGCGTCGTAAGCTCTCCTTTCATGTCTTTCAACCTTAAGGGTTCTCGTAATGCTCCTTTTTACTCTTTTCTAACGGAGTTTTCATATTCGTTCATCTCCGTTGTACTCTTCTTTCATCTTGTTCAACCTCTCAAGGTTCTTTGGTTTCACTCGTCTGTCAAAGAAGCAACTTTGTTTTACCTCTTCTTTTTCGTTTTTACCCGGTGCTATCTCTAGGATCTCGGGTCGAGATCCTCTGTTAGTGTGGGAGAGTTGTGACGCCCGAGACCGACGTCCCAGAAGATTCCAGAAGATTCCAGAAGATTCCAGATGTTCCGGGTTCCCCCGTGTGTTTCTTTTGTGCTTGTGTTATTTATTTTTGGCATTGCGTCATGTCATCATGCCATCATGTCATATTTATTTGCATCTCAACTTAAATAAATTGTGTGGACCTTCGGTCCATTTAAATCGAGGGAAGAATGTCTTCTCTTTAAAACATATCATCCCAATATTTAGGGAGCTATATATTAAATATTCCATTCGTTGGAATTAACCGCAACACACTTGCATATTTTCCCCATGCTTATTTCACTTCAAGTTTCACCGTCAAACCTTGCCAACATTTCTTTTCTCATTTATCGAGGTTCCTCCGAAAATTCGAACATTTTTGGACACTTCTGTAATCAAGTCTTAGTTCAAACCCATTTGATTAAATTCAAATAAGTTTGAATTATTTCTTCCGATCATGCCTTTTCTATTTTTCTCGGACTTTGCTCATTTTATGATGCCCGAGAAAAATACTTCCATGTGCTAATTTTTGCCCTAACCCCCTCCTTCTTCTCATTCTTTTCTTCTTGGCTATTTTTTCTGAAATTTGGGAGTGGCAGAAATTAAAGGCAGTAAGGGACCAGCCGCAGCCAGGCCCATCTGCGTCCAGCCATCCGGCCCATCCCAGCGGCCCAGGCCTCTCACTCCTGCCGGCCCATCTCCCAGGCCGCAGCCGCTCGTCGTCCGAACCCTAGTTAGCGACCTTATCTCATCCCTCTTTCCCTTAGGCCGCCGCACTCCCTTCGATCTCCCATCTCTTTTCCTCGAGCCCGAGCCCCACCCTTCTGCCTCGCTCGCCTCCGCCCGAACACCCTGATCCCCAGGCCCGCGACCGCGGCCTCCCTCCTCCGCGACCCCAGCTCCCTCACCTTCCTAGGCCGCAGCGACGCCGCAGCGCCACCCCTCGAGCGCCCTTCCCCTCCAGCGGCCAAGTACCGCGCCATGGCGACCTTCCCTCCGGCCAGGAGCCAGCTATGGCTGCGCGCCTGGCGCCCCGCTGCCTTCTCCTGCGAGCGCCGCCCGGAGCCGCCTCCCTGGCCTCCTCCCGTTCCCCGCGCTGCGTCCCTCCTCTTCAGTCTCCAGCGGCCAGGAGCCAAGGCCAGCCAGGCCCTCGCCTCCATGTCGTGGCCCCTCCTCTACAGCCCGCACCAGCACGCCGTGGCCTCCCTCCGTCCAGCGCCTCTCCTCCGCCGAGGCTCTGCCGTCGTCTCCTTCTAGCGCCCCAAGTCGTCGCCCCGTGCGGCTCCTCGTCCGTGCAGCGCCGGCGCCGCCCCAAGCACCTCCAGCACCTCATCGTCGTGTTGCTGCCATGGCCTCGACGTCGTCGGCGTGCTGCCTCTCCTCCTCGCCGTGACCGTGACCGTGCCGTGCTCGTGTTTGTGTTGTGTTTGCTGCTGTTTTCTTTTCGGCCAGGTTGTACATGTACATCTACAACGAGTTACGATGGCAGCCCGAACAAGTACCTCTACGCACGGATGTCTACCGACGTCACCGGAATCGTCAAGTACCTCGTCGACAAGTACCACTACTTCCGCTACCGTCGCCCGAGTACAACTACCGCCTCGTGAACGCCTTCTTCCTCTACGATCTCGAACCGTCCCGAAACGAGTGTTTCGAAGGTATAACCCGAGACGATGACCCGTGTGATGCTTGATGTGGTTGTATGAGTGTTCCCTTGTGTGCACCGTGCCCGTTTCGTCAGTTTGTCTTGTTCCTCGGTTGCCTCGTCGCCGACTCGTGGGAACCCGGTGACGGAATCGCCCCACCTTTCATCTCGTTGACTCGCTCACGCCACCTTTCTTTTGCACCAGACTCTCAACGAGTTACCGGAACCGATATGTTGCCGTGGCATCATTTTCGGAATTGTTGCCGTGGCACCCTTTTTCTTCCACCACGGTGACGATGCTTCATATCATCTCTCTTGTCAACCTTTTAATAAAACTTGCATAAACTTGATCATGGCATCCGCATCATGTCAACAACATTAAATGTGTGAATTGTTGTTGCTTATAATTGCTAAACATGCTCATGGGGATTTTCCGGATATGTTGTTGTTATTTTCCGGCCTCAGTTAAAATGTCTAAATAGTGTAGTTTCTTTATGCTTCACCTCTTGCCATGTTAAAAACATTTAATCTTGTCTTGTAAATAACGGGAGTCAACGAAATAATTAACATGTGGTGTTTCGTCAATATGCAACTCGTTGCATATTGAGCTCCACTTAACTTGTAGTTTTGTTTGTGCACTTTGCCATGCCATGCATAATTAAACCGGACATGCATCATGCTTGCTTGTGCATCATGACATGCTTATGCTTGTGTGTTTACTGTGTTGTTTCTTCTTTCCGGTTGCTTCTCTTGTTAGCTTCGGTTTCGTTCCGGAGTTGTGAGGCTTCTTCTCTCGTCTGTGTTGCTCCGTCTTCTTCATGGATCCATTCTTCTCCCTTGTGGAATCCCAGGCAAAATGACCGAACCCCGATAACATTACTATCTTTGCCTATTGCTAGTAGTCTCGATCTATAGTTTTGCCTCGATGCCCATGTCTTTCCTGTCAGCCTCCTACTTGTAACCATGAACCTGTTTAACCACCCTACCTATGCAAACCATTGCTTGGCTAAGTACGCTTCGCTCAGCCCCTCTTATAGCATTGCTAGTTGCAGGTGAAGATTGAAGATGCTTGCTTCATGTTGAAGTTGTTGGGTTATATCACACTATATAAATGCTTAAATGAAATCATCTATATATTGGCAAGGGTGGAAGGCTAAGCCTTTTGCTTGGTGTTTTGTTCCACTCATGCCGTTAGGAACCGTATAAACCGGTGTTATGTTCCTTGATTATGCGTTCCTAACAAGGTTGGGGTGTATGGGACCCCCTCGATAAACCGCTAAGTGCTAAGTCTTTTCCAGCAAGTCCCAACATTTGGTACTATTCGCCTAATAACTAATAAAACTTGCATGTGGACTAGCTATCCCTTTTATTTTAATTCAACAACCCCGGGCCAGTGCTCCACATGAGTGTTGGTCCGAAACGGGGAGTCTGCGGGGCCACCACGAGGAAACTCGAGGTTTGGTAAAAACCTGTAGAATCGCCCATCCGGTCGTGTCCTGAGACTAGATACGCGCGGCTACCTATCAGGGTGTCGACACGCCGGGAGGATTTGCTGGATTAGCCTTACCTTAGTTTGGTTTAACTTGAGCACGGGATTCCGAGAATACTCGGGTCTTCCCACCTATGGAGTTGCGACTCCGCGGATCGTGGGCTTGTAATGGGTCAAGTTGGAACACCCCTGCAGGGTTTTGAACTTTCGAAAGCCGTGCCCGCGGTTATGTGGCAGATGGGAGCTTGTTAATATCCGGTTGTAGATAACTTGACACAATGTTCCAATACACTACCAACGTGTGTACCGTGACTGTCAATTTCCGAATAGGGATTCGGGAGTTGAACACGATGGGGTTATGTTTGACTGGCTTTAGTTAGGATCACTTCGTGATCATCTCTCGACCGATGCGCCTTCTCTTCTCGCTCTCTTTTACGTAAGTTAGTGCTAGTTGCTGCTGCAGACTCTTGTTGTTCCTTCACCTCTTGTTCTTTCTCCAGCCTTGTCCTCACCCAAGGCTTAAATAGTCATGTTACCCGGGAACGGGATTGCTGAGTCCTCTGTGGCTCACAGTTACTTCACCACACCAGATGCAGGTTCAGCCGAGTTTGATGCAGGAGCTGGTTCAGTTCTTCACCGGGAGCTCGTTTAAGAGCGTGGCCGTTTGCTTGTGACGTTTCGACGATCAGTAGTGGTTTCTACTAGGATTCGATCCTGACCTGTGGCTTTATGTTGTTTTGGTATCTTTCTTTTGATCTTCGCCCGTAGTCGGGTTGTGATGTTTTGAATGATGATTGCTTATGTAATGTATTGTGTGAAGTGGCGAGTGTAAGCCAACTATCTCCTTTTGCAATTTAATCCCTCTTTTACATGAGTCGTGCAAAGATACCAAACTTGAGATCATTCTAGGATGGGCTTATACCTTTAAGTCGTGCCTCGACACGTAGGAGGTATAGTCCCATCCTGGGCATTACACACGTGGTGCCCACGAGGGGGGGGGGGCGCCCCTGCCTCGTGGGTCCCACGTAAGTCCCCCGGTGCCCTCCTTCCTCCTATATAAGCCTACGTACCCCGAAACCATAAGAACAACAGAGAAAACCCTAGTTCCACCACCGTAAACCTTCTGTTACCGTGAGATCCCACCTTGGGGCCTGTTCCGGAGCTCCGTCGGAGGGGGGATCTTCCACGAAGTGCTTCTACATCATCATCAGCGCCTCACCATGAGTTGTGAGTAGTTTACCACAGACCTTCGGGTACATAGCTAGTATCTAGATGGCTTCTTCTCTCTCTTTGGATCTCAATACAAAGTTCTCCTAGGTCTTCGAGGAGATCTATTCGATGTAATCTCTTTCTGCAGTGTGTTTGTTGAGATCCGATGAATTGTGTGTTTATGATCAAGATTATCTATGAGAAATATTTGGTTCTTCTCTGAACTCTTTATGTATGTTTATAATATCTTTGCAAGTCTCTTCTAATTATTGGTTTGGTTTGGCCTACTAGATCTATAGTTCTTGCAATGGGAGAAGTGCTTGGCTTTGGGTTCAATCTTGCGGTGTCCTTTCTGAGTGACAGTAGGGGCAGCAAGGAACGTATTGTATTGTTGCCATCGAGGATAAAAAGATGGGGTTTATATCATATTGCTTGAGTTTATCCCTCTACATCATGTCATCTTGCTTAAGGCGTTACTATGTTCTTTTGAACTCAATACACTAGATGCATGCTGGATAGCGGTCGATGTGTGGAGTAATAGTAGTAGATGCAGGCAGGAGTCGGTCTACTTGTCTCGGACATGATGCCTATATATATTGATCATGCCTAGATAGTCTCATAATTATTCGCTTTTCTATCAATTGCTCGACAGTAATTTGTTTACCCGCCGTAGAATATCGCTATCATGAGAGACGCCACTAGAGAGCACTATGGCCCCCGGGTCTATTCTCAACATAGCAATCTACATCTACTTTACTTTTTCCGCTTTTACTTTCCGTTCTTATAATAAAAAATACCAAAAATATAAACTATCATCTCTATTAGATCTCACTTTCGTAAGTGACCTTAAAGGGATTGACAACCCCTTAACGCATTGGCTGTGAAGTTCTTATTTGTTTGTGCAGGTGCGAGTGACTCGCGCGTGGTCTCCTACTGGACTGATACCTTGGTTCTCAAAATCTGAGGGAAATACTTACGCTACTGTGCTACATCTCCCTTTCCTCTTCGAGGGAATACAACGCAAGCTCGAGAAGTAGCAGAGACCGGTAAAATAGAAAAGCTATCAAGGGCAAACCTTTGCCTTGCACATAGTCCACTTGAGCTAGAGGATGATGATCTTGACTTCCTCAAGTTGGACCACCTTTCTTGATTGCGTTGGCTCGGTGAAGACTATTAGATTGCTCCCCCATACTCCACTATGGGTGAGCCACTCTTCGGCACATCTTCACAAGTCCATTGTCACCACAATGGATGGAAAGCTTCAAGCACTTGATATCCTCATGATGCTTCACTTGAACTTGCACTCTACAACCTAACCCCACAAAGAACTCTCGCGAAGACCATGGGTTAGTACACAAAGCGTAATGGACAATGCTTACCATACCATGGGATCACTTGATCCCTCTTGGTACATATTCTACGCGTTGTTTGTTGATCAACTTGAATCACTCTCTGTACTTACTCTTGATCAACCTTGAACCTTTGCAACTCTCTTCATTTGGATGATGTCTTGAAGGTAAACATGAATGATCACACATTCTTCTTCTTCACGACATGCTTGTAATAAGCTCAACACTCACATGACCAATCTTTGGATAATTCCTTAATAGCACCTTGGTCAACTCATAAACTCCTTGAAACCAACACATGGACTTCAAGAAAACCCTATGGACAAATCCTTCAAATGTAACTCAAGGCAACCATAATTCCATAGAGATTGTCATCAATTACCAAAACAAAACATGGGGGCACCGTATGTTCTTTCAAACGTGACTGCAACTCACCCACACACTCCTTCTTCCTCCCAAAAAAATCACCAACCAGCTCAAGAACGAGTTCTAGCTCATCTTGCTGCCATTTTCGATCTCCTTGCTCAAACCTTCATTCCCAAAACAGTTTGGGGAGATTGTTCTTCGGTATGTGACTCCTCCAATGGTCCAATTAGTTTTTTTTCCTAGTGCTTTATTTATTGCAAATTTTTGCTGCTTAGGTGACCCTGTTCTTGAGCCTGCATGTCAAATTTATGTGGTTCCAAGTAGTTCTAATGCATGATATAGTCTCTAGGCACTTGTGCGAGTAGTTGCTATCAATCTTGTTGAGTTTGGTTAAATCTTATTTTGAGTCACTAAAAATTCAGAATTTTTCCAGAAAAAATGGAATGGAAAATCTACCAAGCTGGTTCCTCAAGGAAGCAAGGACCAAGGCTCGCGATACGTGAGTCGGACGATGAACTACCAAGGGAAGCTCAAGTGCGGCCCTGTGAATGGCCGTCAGAGGAGTTCATGATCCAGGCGGGCAGTAAGGAAGAATTTTACACATATGTGTGTAATGCTGATATTGAGGACTTCGTGTCAGATAAGTGCCCTCAATACCATTACCCTGATTCCTTTGCGAGAGGATTTAAAGTCACATCTTCACGTAATTCTCACACTGTCTTGTTTGACCTTTATGATAAATCTTATACTATGGACCTAGAGATTTTAATGATGCTTGTACACTTCCACAGTGGGGTAATGTTGGTGAACCTCGCAAATCTGAGTATAATGACTTTGTAGCTAGTATCACTGTGGGGGAATCTAGAGATATCACACAAGCTACCATAGGGAGCATTCATTTCCCTGCCATACATTATTTTGCTCCCTTCATTGGTAGATGCATTAACGGTAAATATGAGGCTTGCCACATGTGCGTACCAGATCTTAGTGTCCTCAAAAGTGCGGTATTAGGTGATAGACAATATAATTTGGGGGACATTGTTGCACGTAGGTTACATCTTAACGGTTTAAATGGCGATTTGTTTGGTGGAATTTATGCAACTCGCTTGGCTAATTATCTTCATGTGCGCATACAAGAGAATGATGCGAAGTTGCCTCCTGCTTTTCTAGATTTTAATGCCATGATTCGCCATCAGACCGTTGAGAGGGATGAACAATCCCTCCAGTATCGACTAATCTTTGACAGGGGTCGCACTGTCCATATTGCTCTACCTGCTCCTACTTTCTTTGACTTTCAGGCAAAAGGGAGATATATTATAACCAGGGAGGAGGCGAATGAATATGAGGCGAGGACGGAGGCGGCTCGTCCCCAAGCTGTAGCTCATCAAGCAATAGCCGCTGCATCTCAGTACAATCCCAACTATGACTTTGGATATCTATCAGGCCAATACTGGCCATAGACCTACTTAGGCCAAAAGCCTAAGCTTGGGGGAGTACGTATTTCTCACCGACATTACATTCATGTTCACACACTCACTCCTGTTGTCGGTGCTCATACTTTTTCAGTGTACTATCCATGCTACTTCCATTTCTTTTCGTAGTCCTTTTCTTTTGTGTTAGAAAAACCTTAAGAAAAAATAAAAAATTAGTTGTAGCTATTAGCTAGTTTACTTTCCATGCCTGTAGTAATAGTAATTAAAAGATAACCTAAAAAGATTTCTCGTTCTTCTTTTGCTTCTTGGGAGCTTTCCCATGTAAATAGTTTCGTTTCTTTGGGGGTCAAGAGGAGAAGACCATGATGAAAATGTTTAGTGGCTCTCATATGCATTACTGTTGATTTAACCATGAGCCATATTACTTTGTCTTCTCCCTTGTATTAAATGCTTGCAGATTCCAGCTTAGTCCAATGCACGTGCACTATTATTATTTTCCACACCGTTCGGTCGTGCGAGTGAAATGCAATAATGACGATATGTGATGAATGGATTGAGATGGGAGAAGCTGGTATGAACTCGACCTCTCTTGTTTTTGTAAATATGATAGTTCATCGTTCATGATTCTGCGTATTATGAATGAAACATGCTTGCAATGACATTTAGAGGTGATAGCTGCTCATGCCATGCTTAATTAGCTAGGAGTTTATAATGGTTTACCTTGCGTGGCAACATGATATTAAAATGGTTGTGATGTGGTATGATAGGGTGGTATCCTCCATTGAATGATTCAAGTGGTTTGACATGGCACATGTTCACGCATGTAGTTGAAACAAAATCAACATAGCATCCACAATATTTATGTTCATGGTGATTTATATCCTAATCATGCTTGCATTCATTATTGATTAATTTTAATGCATGTTCATGACTGTTGTCGCTCTCTAGCTGGTCGCTTCCCAGTCTCTTTCTAGCCTTCACTTGTACTAAGCGGGAATACTGCTTGTGCATCCACTTCCATAAACCCCCAAAGTTGTTTCATATGAGTCCACCATACCTTCCTATATGCGGTATCTACCTGCCGTTCCAAGTAAATTTGTATGTAACAAACTCCAAACCTTCAAATGAAATTCGGTTCTATATGCTCGAACAGCTCATGTATCAACTAGGGATGTCTATATCTTCCATGCTAGGTGGGTTATTCTCACGATGAGTGGACTCCGCTCATCATTCTAGAGAAAATGGCTGGTAACCAGGATGCCCAGTCCCATGCTCAAATCATAATAATTAAACAAAACTCGTCCATGGCTATTGTTGGTATGGACGGTACCCATTGTTTCGGGCCAGCCGTGGAGTGTGCTTGTTGGTGGTTGGGGGAGTATAAACTTTACCATTCTGTTTGGGAACCGCCTAAAATGTGTGTAGCATGGAAGATATCGAGAACTCTTGGTTTTTATGTTGACAATGAAAGTATACCGCTCAAAATATTATTCATCTCTATTTCAAAATCGAGCTCTAGCACCTCTACAAATCCCATCTTCCCTCTGCGAAGGGCCTATCTATTTACTTTTAGGTTGAGTCATCGTCCTCTTATTAAAAAGCACCAGTTGGAGAGCACTGTCGTCATTTGCATGCATTGCTATTAATTTACATTGAGTATGACTTGACTGGATCTCTTTTACCATGAATTACAATGTCTAGTCAGTCCTTGATCTTTAGAGGTGCTCTGCATTTATGTTTTGCGGTCACAGAAAGGGCTAGAGAGATACCATCTTGTTTTGTCATATTATGATTATTTTGAGAAAGTGTTGTCATCCGAGGTTTATTATTATTTCTCGCTAGTTGATTATGCCATTGATATGAGTAAACATGAGACCTAAAATTTATTGTGAATGTGGTTAGTTCATAATCTTTGCTGAAAACTTGAATGCTGGCTTTACATATTTACAACAACAAGAGCAAACAGAGTTTGTCAAAGTTTTTCTTTATCACTTTCAGTTTATCATCTGAATTGCTTGAGGGCAAGCAAAGGTTTAATTCTGGGGGAGTTGATACTTCTCCAACGTATCTACTTTTCCAAACACTTTTGCCCTTGTTTTGGACTCTAACTTGCATGATTTGAATGGAACTAACCCAGACTAACGCTGTTTTCAGCAGAACTGCCATGGTGTTATTTTTGTGTCGAAATAAAAGTTCTCGGAATGACCTGAAAATCAATGGAGGTTTATTTTGGAATATATAGAAAATACCTGCGGAAAGAACTAGACCAGGGGGCCCACACCCTGTCCACGAGGGTGCCCCCCCCCCCCGGGCGCGCCCCCTGCCTCGTGGGCCCCCTGTTGCTCCATCGACCTTAGCTCCGACTCCATATATTCACGTTTGGTGAGAAAAAAATCAGAGAGAAGGATTCATCACGCTTTGTGATACGGAGCCGCAGCCAAGCCCTAATCTCTCCCTGGAGGCTGATCTGGAGTCCGTTCGAGGCTCCGGAGAGTGGAGATCGTCGCCGTCATCATCATCAACCTTCCTCCATCACCAATTCCATGATGCTCACTGTCGTGCGTGAGTAATCCCATCGTAGGCTTTCTAGACGGTGATGGGTTTGATGAGATTTACCGTGTAATCGAGTTAGTTTTGTTATGGTTTGATCCCTAGTATCCATTAGGTTCTAAGATTGATGTTGCTATGACTTTGCCATGCTTAATGCTTGTCACTAGGGCCCGAGTGTCATGATTTCAGATTTAAACCTATTATGTTTTAATGAATATATGTGAGTTCTTGATCCTATCTTGCAAGTCAATAGTCCCCTACTATGTGTTATGATCCGGCAACCCCGAAGTGACAATAATCGGGACCACTCCCGGTGATGACCGTAGTTTGAGGAGTTCATGTATTCACTAAGTGTTAATGCTTTGGTCCGGTACTCTATTAAAAGGAGGCCTTAATATCCCTTAGTTTCCAATAGGACCCCGCTGCCACGAGAGGGTAGGACAAAAGATGTCATGCAAGTTCTTTCCCATAAGCACGTATGACTATAATCGGAATACATGCCTACATTACCTTGATGAACTGGAGCCAGTTCTGTTTTACCCTAGGTTATAAGTATTACATGAGGAATCGCATCTGACATAATTATCCATTACTGATCCAATGCTTACGAGCTTTTCACATATTGCTTGTATCTTATTTTCTTTACCGCTCCCATTGTTACAGTCACTATAAAAATACTACCGTTACTTTTATCGTTGTTACCGTTACTTCCATACTACTTTGCTACTAAATACTTTGCTATAGATATTAAGTCTTCCAGGTGTGGTTGAATTGACAACTCAACTGCTAATACTTGAGAGTATTCTTTGGCTGCCCTTGTGTCGAATCAATAAATTTGTGTTGAATACTCTACCCTTGAAAACTGTTGCGATCCCCTACACTTGTGGGTTATCAGGTCCATATTGGAAACTAAGGGATATTAAGGCCTCCTTTTAATAGAGAATCGGAACAAAGCATTAACACATGGTGAATACATGAACTCCTCAAACTACGGTCATTACCGAGAGTGGGCCCGGTTATTGTGACTCTGGGGTTGTCGGATCATAATCGTAGTAGGCGACTATAACTAGCAAGATCAGATCTAAAACGTGGATATAATGATGAATTCATAAATGGTTCAGATCTGAGTTCATAGCACCCGGGCCCAAAGTGACAAGCATTAAGCATAGTAAAGTCATAGCAATGAACATAGTGGATACTATGGATCGGGCCCTAACCAAACAAACTCGATTACATGATGAATCTCATCTAACTCCTCACCGACCAGCGAGCCTACGAAGGAATTACTCACTCCCGGTGGGGAGCATCATGGAAATTGCGATGGAGAAGGGGGTTGGTGATGACGAAGAACGAAGATTCCCCTCTCCGGAGCCCCAACGGACTCCAGATCTTCCCTCCCAAGGAAGAACAGGGTTTGGCGACTGCTTGCTACTTCTCGAGCTTGCGTTGTAATCCCTCGAAGAGGAAAGGGTGATGCAACACAGTAGCGTAAGTATTTCCCTCAGTTTTTGAGAACCAAGGTATCAATCCAGTAGGATACCATGCGCGAGTTCCTCGTACCTGCACAAACAAATAAGAACCTTGCAGCCAACGTGATAAAAGGGGTTGTCAATCCCTTCTCTTTCACTTACAAAAGTGAGATCTGATAGAGATGATAAGATAATATTTTTGGTATTTTAGATATAGATTAAAAGTAAAGGACACAAAATAAAACAATGGTGACAGAAAATTGGCAAGTTGAGGGGAAACTAATATGATGAAGATAGACCCGGGGGCCATAGGTTTCACTAGTGGCTTCTCTCATGATAGCAGATTTCTACGGTGGGTTAATAAATTGTTGTCGAGTAATTGATAGAAAAGCGCATAGTTATGAGAATATCTAGGCATGATCATTGTATATAGGCATCACTTCCATGACAAGTAGACCGAAAGAATTCTGCATCTACTATTATTACTCCTCACATCGTCCGCTATCCAGCATGCATCTAGAGTATTAAGTTCATAAGAACAGAGTAACGCCTTAAGCAAGATGACATGATGTAGAGGGATAAACTCAAGCAATATGATATAAACCCCGTCTTTTTATCCTCGATGGCAACAATACAATATGTGCCTTGCTGCCCCTGCTGTCACTGGGAAAGGACACCGCAAGATTGAACCCAAAGCTAAGCACTTCTCCCATTGCAAGAACTACCGATCTAGTAGGCCAAACCAAACCGATAATTCGAAGAGACTTTCAAAGATATTTAAATCAGGCATAAAAGATTTTAGAAAAGAATCCAATATTGTTCATAGATAATCTTGATCATAAACCCACAATTCATCGGATCTCGACAAACACACCGCAAAAATATTACATCGAATAGATCTCCTCGAAGATCGAGGAGAACTTTGTATTGAGATCCAAAGAGAGAGAAGAAGTCATCTAGCAAATCACTATGGACCCGAAGGTCTGTGGTAAACTACTCACAACTCATCGGAGAGGCTATGGTGTTGATGTAGAAGCCCTCCATGATCGATCCCCCTCTGGTGGAGCTCCGGAGCATGCCCCAAGATGGGATCTCATGAGTACAGAAGGTTGCGGCGGTGGAATTAGGGTTTCGTGGTGCTCCTCGATGGTTTCTGGGTACGTAGGTATATATAGGAGGAAGAGGGACGTCGGTGGAGCAACAGGGGGCCCACGAGGGTGGGGGCGCGCCCCAGCCCTCGTGGCCGCCTCTCTCTCTCCCTGGCGTGTACTTCATGTCTTCTGTGCTTATATTGTTCCAAAAATATCTCACCCGAATGTTTCATTCCGTTTGGACTCCGTTTGATATTCCTTTTCTACGAAACACTGAAATAGGCAAAAAAACAACAATTTGCACTGGGCCTTGGGTTAGTAGGTTAGTCTCAAAAATAATATAAAAGTGTATAATAAAGCCCATTAAACATCCAAAACAGAATATATAATAGCATGGAACAATAAAAAATTATGCATACGTTGGAGACATATCAAGCATCCCCAAGCTTAATTCCTACTCGTCCTCGAGTAGGTAAATGATAAAAACAGAATTTTTTGATGTGGAATGCTACCCAACATAATTCTCAATTTAATTTCCTTTATTGTGGCATGAATGTTCAGATCCGAAAGGTTCAAGACAAAAGTTTATATTGACATAAGAATGATAATACTTCAAGCATACTAACAAAGCAATCATGTCTTCTCAAAATATTATGGCTAAAGAAAGTTATCCCTACAAAATCATATAGTCTGGCTATGCTCCCTCTTCATCACACAAAATATTCATATCATGCACAACCCCAATTTTAGCCAAGCACTTGTTTGCATACTCTATTTTTTCAAACCTTTCAACATTCACGCAATACATGAGCGGGAGCCATGGACATAGAACTATGGGTGGAATAAAGAGGTGGTTGTGGAGAAGAAAAAAAGGAGGGAGATAGTCTTACATCGACTAGGCGTATCAACGGGCTATGGAGATGCCCATCAATAGATATCAATGAGCGTGAGTAGGGATTGCAATTCAACGAATGCACTAGAGCTAAATATGTATGAAAGCTCAACAAAAGAAACTATGTGGGTGTCCATCCAACTTGCTTTCTCCCGAAGACCTAGGGCATTTGAGGAAGCCAATCGTTGGAATATACAAGCCAAGTTCTATAATGAAAATTCCCACTAGTATATGAAAGTGACTAAACATGAGACTCTCTATCATGAAGAATATGGTGCTACTTTGAAGCACAAGTGTGGAAAAAGATAGTAGCAATTGTCCCTTTTATTTTTTCTTTTTTTTCTTTGGCCTTTTTTTCTTTTATTCTTTTTTTTGTGGAGGGGCTTTATTGATTTAGCCTTTCCTCACATGGGACAATGCTCTAATAATGATGATCATCACACTTTCATTGAATTACAACTCGATATTACAACTCGATACTAGAACAAGTATGACTCTATGTGAATGCCTCCGGCGGTGTACCGGGATGTGCAATGAATCAAGAGTGACATGTATGAAAAATTATGCATGGTGGCTTGGCCACAAATACGATGTCAACTACATGATCATGCATGGCAACATGTCAATATGAAGCGTGTCATATGAACAGAATGGTGGAAATTTGCATGGCAATATATCTCGGAATGGCTATGGAAATGCCATGATAGGTAGGTATGGTGGCTGTTTTGAGGAATAATATGGTGGCTGTTTTGAAATAAATTGGTGGACGTGGGGAACTTGTCCATTAATCATCTGTAAAACAAATCAACTTAAAATCACTTTCCAGTAAGAAATGGTAGCAAATCTCATGAGCGCTAAAGTTTCTGTTTTCTACACCATGATCGCATAAACTTCACCCAAGTCTTCCCAAAGGTTCTACTTGGCACAAACACTAATTAAAACACAAAACCACATCTAATAAGAAGCTAGATGCATTATTTATTACTGGACAGAAGCAAAAACAAAGAAAGTAAAATTGGGTTGCCTCCCAACAAACGCTATCGTTTAACACCCCTAGCTAGGCATGATACAAGAATAGATCTAGGTATTGCCATCTTCGGTAGGCAATCCATAAGTGGCTCTCATAATAGATTTATAAGGTAATTTGATTTTATTTCTAGGAAAGTGTTCCATGCCTTTCCTTAACGGAAATTGGAATCTAATATTTCCTTCCTTCATATCAATAATTGCACCAATCGTTCTAAGGAAAGGTCTACCAAGAATAATATGACATGTAGGATTGCAATCTATATCAGGAACGATGAAATCTACGGACACATAATTCCTATTTGCAAAAATAAGAACATCATTAATCCTTACCATAGGTTTCTTAATGGTAGAATCCGCAAGATGCAAATTTAGAGAACAATCATCAAGTTCATGGAAACCTAACATATCACACAAAGCTTTTGGAATCGTGGAAACACTTGCACCCAAATCACACAAAGCATAGGATTCATGATCTTTAATCTTAATTTTGATAGTAGGTTCCCACTCATCGTAAAGCTTCCTAGGGATAGAAACTTCTAATTCAAGGTTTTCTTCATAAGATTGCATTAAAGCATCAACCATGAGTTTGGTAAAAGCTTTATTTTGACTATAAGCATGCGGAGAATTTAGCACGGATTGCAACAAGGAAATACAATCTATTAAAGAGCAATTATCATAATTGAATCCCTCGAAATCCAAGATACTGGGTTCATTGCTATGTAATGTTTTGACCTCTTCAATCCCACTTTTAACTGTTTTAGCATCAAGATCTAAAAACTCTGAATCATGGGGACGCCTTGTAACTAAAGTAGACACATCTCCAGTCCCATCTTTATCAAGATTCATACTAGAAAACAAGGATTTAATAGGAGAAACATCAATTACGTTCAGATCTTCATCTTTATTATCATGAAAACTAGAAGAACACGCTTTCGCAAAGGAATCTCTTTTAGCACGCATCCTAGCGGTTCTTTCTTTCCACTCATCAATGGAAATTCTCATGGATTTGAGAGACTCATTGATATCATGCTTAGGTGGAATAGATCTAAGTTTCAAAGAATCAACATCAAGAGAAATTATATCCACGTTCCTAGCCAACTCGTCAATCTTAAGCAATTTTTCTTCAAGCAAAGCATTGAAATTCTTTTGCGAATTCATAAATTATTTAACACTAGTCTCAAAATCAGAGGGCACCTTATTAAAATTTCCATAAGAGTTGTTGTAGGAATTACCATAATTATTAGAGGAATTACTAGGGAAAGGCCTAGAATTAAAGTTTCCTCTATAAGCGTTGTTACCAAAATTATTCCTACCAACAAAGTACACATCCAAAGATTCATTATTATTCTCAATCAACGTGGACAAAGGCATATCATTAGGATCAGAAGAAGCACTCTTAGTAGCAAATAATTTCATAAGTTCATCCATCTTTCCAGTCAAAACACTAATCTCTTCAATAGCATGTACTTTTTTACTAGTGGATCTTTCGGTGTGCCATTGAGAGTAATTAACCATAATATTATCTAGGAGTTTAGTAGCTTCTCCTAAAGTGATTTCCATGAAAGTGCCCCCCGCGGCCGAATCTAACAGATTTATAGAAGCAAAATTCAAGCCAGCATAAAAGTTTTGTATAATCATCCATAAGTTCAAACCATGTGTAGGGCAATTATGTATCATTAATTTCATCCTCTCCCAAGCTTGTGCAACATGCTCATGATCTAGTTGCTTAAAATTCATGATATCGTTTCTAAGAGAGATAATCTTAGCAGGAGGAAAATACTTCGAGATAAAGGCATATTTGCACTTATTCCATGAATCAATACTATTTCTAGGCAAAGAAGAGAACCAAGTTTTAGCACGATCTCTAAGAGAAAAATGGAAATAGCTTCAATTTGACAATATCATTATCCGTATCTCTCTTCTTTCGAATATCGCACAAATCAACGAACTTGTTCAAATGGGTAGCGGCATCTTCACTAGGAAAGCCAGAAAATTGATCTTTCATGACAAGATTCAACAGAGCAGCATTGATTTCACAAGATTCAGCATCTGTAATAGGAGCAATCGGAGTGCTATTAAAATCATTATTGTTGGTATTGGAAAAGTCACACAATTTGGTATTGTCTTGAGCCACAGTGACGAGAAAGCAATCCAACACACAAGCAGACAAAGAGCAAGCGAAAAGAGGCGAACGGAAAAAGAAGGGCAAATAAAACGGCAAAGGTGAAGTGGGGGAGAGGAAAACGAGAGGCAAATAATATAATGCGAGGGATAAGGGTTTGTGATAGGTACTTGGTATATGACTTTTGCGTAGATCTCCCCGGCAACGGTGCCAGAAATTCTTCTTGCTACTTCTCGAGCTTGCGTTGTATTCCCTCGAAGAGGAAAGGGTGCTGAAGCACAGTAGCGTAAGTATTTCCCACAGTTTTTGAGAACCAAGGTATCAATCCAGTAGGAGACCACGCTGTCTACACACGCTTATACTCTTGTAGACTATGTTGGGCCTCCAAGCGCAGAGGTTTGTAGGACAGCAGCAATTTCCCTCAAGTGGATGACCTAAGGTTTATCGAACTCAGGGAAGTAGAGGTTGAAGATGGTCTCTCTCAAGCAACCCTGCAACTAAGATACAAGAAGTCTCTTGTGTCCCCAACACACCTAATACAACTAGGAGTTGTATAGGTGCACTAGTTCGGCAAAGAGATGGTAAAATATGGATGATAGGAGTGGCAAAGCAAAGTAATATAAATCTGTAATAAAAAGTGCAGCAAGCAAACAAGTGGTAAACGTGAACACAAATGGTATTGCAATGGTGGAAACAAGGCCTAGGGATCATACTTTCACTAGAGGCAACTCCCAACAACATTAACATAATCGAATCACATGATATTTCCCATAAAACATGCAATGGAGACGCACCCGGAGGTCATTCCTTCGTGGTCAAGAGAGGACGAGAATTATGTAGGGCTACAAAAGCACACCTCAAAGTTCGTAGTTCTCAATCTAAGGATTTCCCAATGTCACCGCGGCCATCCAAAGAGAGTCCCACAATCACCACAACATATCTAAAGGATAGTCAAAGACAAGCACCAAGAGACTCTCAATCTTCAATCAACACACAAGAGAGGAAATCACTCATGAAAATATTTTTCTAATCCATGTCCAATAGACCGCTGTCACCTTGGTCTCGGGGATTATACTAGATAAAGACAAGTGAGTACATCAATCCAATACATAGAGGAAGGGGAAATATCATGGGATCACCCTAGATTAACATAGCCTATGATCACAACGAAGATCACATCATGGGAGAGAGAGATAACCACACAGCTACACGTACGAGCTCTCGGCCCCGGAGAAGACTACTCACACATGGACATGGTGAGGAGGAGGTTGATGATGGTGTTGATGGAGAGGTGCAGCCCCGCGAGGAGGAGACGGCCGGCGGCAGCCACGGAGGCGGCGACGGCGGCCCTTGGGGGCGCGGCGGCGGCGGCCCTAGGGGGCGGCGGCGGCCCTCGGGGCGGCGGCGGCCCTAGGGGGCAGCGGCTCCTTGGCCCCCCTTCTTCCTTGTGGATGGTGCTGCAATGGTGCTGGTCCTCCCCTCAAGGACGGCGGCTCGGGAGAAGGAAAATTCGTGGCCCTTGGTGACCTAGGTTTCCTCTCTTTATATAGACTCTCGGATTCCCGTCATCAGATTTTGGGCCTCAGTAAAACGGGCTTTACTCGGCCGTCCGGACTCCGATTTGGACGAATTTTATATCCAGAAGCATCGCCTCGAAATGCCCCACAACTTTTGCAACTAGACTTTTTCCGTTTGACGTCGTCTTCGGGCAGGAACGTGACCATCTTTAAAAAACGTTCTCAGACAGATTTCAGGAAAGTCAGAGTCCTACTCCAATACGACTCCTTTTCCGTTTTTGTCAATTTCCAAGTAATTCCTACACAATAAAGTGTAAAACAAGAACATTGTGCACTTTTGCAACCATTAGTAGGTTAGTCCAACTATGATAAAAAGTGTATGGAAGTGCATAAATATCATAGCAATATCACACAAAAAGGGCATGGAGCAAGCAGAAATTATAGATACGTTTTGGACGTATCAACATCCCCAAGCTTAATTCCTGCTCGTCCACGAGTAGGTAAATGATAACAAGCATAATTTCTGTGGTGACATGCTATTAACCATATAAGAACTTTTCACAGTCACATGACAAGTGCTTACTGAGACAATGAATCTGTAGTAATTAAGTTGCCTCATGAGAAAATCACAAAGAACTGAAAGTTTTACAATATGATACTGAAACACTCAATAGATTTGTAGTGAGCATGGTGTGCAAATATGATAAAGTGATATCTCGCTTGCCCCCTTTAGTGAAGCAAAACATAAATGCAGGGGCACCTCCAAGGTTTAAGTGACGACTAGATACAATGATTTCAGAATAAACGATATCATAATCATGCAAAAGACAATGGTACTTTGGGACAATGCACATTACACTCAGAATGGCAATCATGCTCTCAATAGTTGGTGTTTTAAAGAAGGTGGAGACTCTCGAACCGTGGCTTTTGTTGGCAAGGTTGAAAACCCGTGGTCGGAAACAAAAACTAAACATGTACCAGAGCTCTTGGTTTTAAAAACAGAGGTAATAATTATTTTTTTAGAATATGCATATTTCGTCAACGAATGCTAGTAGATAACTCAATTACTTCTCGGGCTGGATAAGTTTCGAGGAACGGCTCCCGCATGAGGACGATCACATCCTCTTAATCTCCTTTGTTTATCACTGCCAAAGGTTTCTGATTTCTCATGAACAAAGCGTGAAGGAGGGTTTGTTTGTTGTATTATTTTTTAATGAGCCGAGCGCACCCTATGCCAGTTCCTTCTAGTATTAAGGGTTTGCACATTAGACATGCAATCCCGGGGTGAAGCTTGTCCAACTTAAAAAGATCATGAATTAACTACTACTTCCTCATGAGCTAAAACAGAGGCACAAAAGAGAAATGCTTTTTTGAATAATTTCGAGATGATACATGAAAGTCTTCGTTAGGAATGGCAGGTAAATACCATGTATTGGTAGGTATGGTGGACTCATATGGCATAACTGGTTTAAAGGATTTTGGATGCACAAGCAGTCAGTCTGCTTAGTACAGGCGAAGGTTAGCAAAAGACTAGGAGCGACCAACTAAAAGAGCAATGACAGTCATAATCATGCAGAGCGACAAAGCAACATTGAATCGGGCATGGAAGTTATATCGCTACTCAGAAATTAAAGATCATCAAGGCTTGATAGACTTTCTTTACAGTCTTAAATATGCGTGAGCATACGCCAAGTCAATCAAAATAAATTCTTGGGGGAAGATACCACTAAACCATACCACATCATAGGCAAACAAATCATGTTAGTACTCCAATAACACATTGAGAACCCCCCCCCAGCTATTTGAGACTAACCATAAGAAAACATGAACTACTAAGCACCATTATGCACATAACATTTTTATCATAGACATATCAACTAGTGCAACAGAAGCCAACTCTCTTAACAAGATAAGCATGATAACTAAAGAGAGTTCCAGCAACCAACTAAACAAAAGCTCTTTAAAAAGTAAAGCGTGAAAACTAAGAGCTAAGCATGACAGTAGCTATTGAAAGACCAAGAACATACACAGCAAAGATAAACATGAAAATTCTATGTTGTGTTCTAGGTTGAAGTGGAGCGTGTTTCTCTCCCACACAAAGAAAGCTGAGTTCCAACTCGTTATGAAAAGTAAGCAAGGCTAAAGAAAACTAAAAAGGAAACTAAAAGCAAGACGCTCCAAGCATAGCACATAACACATGAAGTGATAAAAATATAGTGGAACGAAAGACGAACTGATAATTGTTGATGGAGAAGGGGATGCACGGGGGCATCCCCAAAGCTTAGATGCTTGAGTCTTCTTGAATATTTCTTGGGGGTGCATGGGGGCATCCCCAAGCTTGAGCGTTTGACACTCCTGAATCTTTTTATCATCTTCCCTCGCACACTTGAAAACTCCCTTCATACATAACTCATCATAATCTGATTAGCGAGGTTAGTACCCTTAATAAAATAATTTTTCCTTGCTGGAAATAAAGATATTCTTGAAGGTCTACTGTTTCTAAATATTGCCAAAAGGTTTTTGCAAAGAAAAAGCAAGCTCAAGGTTTGCAAAACGAAGGAAAGGCAAAACAGGACAGAATCTGTGAAAAACAGACCAGTAGGTAGTAAATAATTTTTTCGGGGCACTTCTGCATGTCAAATCAAAAAACTCAGAACAGGCGCCCGAAAGCCAATTGTATAGAGCATGCTTTCGAAAAAATTCAGACCAAAAAGATGATCTGGTGATTTTATACGAATTTTTCTGTCCAAGGACAGAATCTGTTTCCTGGACAGCACGTCACAACTTTTGAACTTTCTTGCAATCAGAGGCTACACTTGGCACAAAGCTGAAAAGTAAAGATACAATGATGATGCTACTGTAGTAACAAACATCAAGACCACTAAAAACTGAAAGAACAAACTGAAAGCAAAGATAACAAGGGTTGTCTCTCTAGAGCTCTTTCTTTATAGCCATAAAGATAGGCTTAAGACTTTAATGATGCTCTCGTAGGAATAAGAGTTGAAGAACAAAAGAGAGCATCAAGAAGCAAATACCAAATACATTTAAGCCTAACATGCTTCCTATGCATACGAATATTGCAATAGAATAATTCATTGAAGCACAAAGCAATAAGCATAGGAAGACAAAACAAGTGCAGCTTCGAAACCTTCAACATAAAGAGAGGGAACTTGACATTATTGAAATATCTATAAGCATATGTTCCCTTCTCATAATAATTTTCAGTGGGATCACGAATAAACTCAACAATATAAGCATCACATAAAGCATTGTTACCATGATCCACATGCAAAAAGGTACTCTTACTCTCCACATAAGCATCTTTGGGGAGCCCATGGTTAGGACTTTTTAGCATTAACGTTTTCAGTCTCCCCCAAGCTTGAGCAATGCTTTCTCCGTCACGAGACCTAAAGTTATAGATATAGTTCATGTCTCGATGAATTTCATGAAGAGGATAAAACTTAGTATAAAAGAGAGACATAAGCTCTTGCCAATCAAGCAAGTGCGAGTTATCGAGAAGCTTATACCAATCTGAAGCTTTATCTATAAGTGATACGGCGAACAATTTCCTCATGACAAACTCCCTTGATACACCTGCAAGCTTAAATAATGAACATAATTCTGACAGATATAGCAAGTGTTCACCGGGATGTCTGTCTCCTGCATAACGATTAGCCAAAACATAATCGATAATACCAGCTGGTATTTTATAGGGCACAATTTCAGTAGGGGGAGGAGCAACCACCACAGGTGTGGGGCGTCTTCCCACAAGCGACGAACTAAGATTGCGGTTTTCCATAAACATAACTAGTGAAATAAAAACAAGAAACAAAAAGATTTAATTGCAAGATCTAAAGATATACCTTCAAGCACTCACCTCCCCGGCAACGGCGCCAGAAATAGCTTGATGTCTACACACGCTTCTACTCTTGAAGACTATGTTGGGCCTCAAAGCGCAGAGGTTTGTAGGACAGCAACAATTTCCCTCAAGTGGATGACCTAAGGTTTATCGAACTCAGGGAAGTAGAGGTTGAAGATGGTCTCTCTCAAGCAACCCTGCAACTAAGATACAAGAAGTCTCTTGTGTCCCCAACACACCTAATACAACTAGGAGTTGTATAGGTGCACTAGTTCGGCGAAGAGATGGTAAAATATGGATGATAGGAGTGGCAAAGCAAAGTAATATAAATCTGTAATAAAAAGTGCAGCAAGCAAACAAGTGGTAAACGTGAGCACAAATGGTATTGCAATGGTGGAAACAAGGCCTAGGGATCATACTTTCACTAGAGGAAACTCCCAACAACATTAACATAATCGAATCACATGATATTTCCCATAAAACATGCAATGGAGACGCACCCAGAGGTCATTCCTTCGTGGTCAAGAGAGGACGATAATTATGTAGGGCTACAAAAGCACACCTCAAAGTTCGTAGTTCTCAATCTAAGGATTTCCCAATGTCACTGCGGCCATCCAAAGAGAGTCCCACAATCACCACAACATAACTAAAGGATAGTCAAAGACAAGCACCAAGAGACTCTCAATCTTCAATCAACACACAAGAGAGGAAATCACTCATGAAAATATTTTTCTAATCCATTTCCAATAGACCGCTGTCACCTTGGTCTCGGGGATTATACTAGATAAAGACAAGTGAGTACATCAATCCAATACATAGAGGAAGGGGAAATATCATGGGATCACCCTAGATTAACATAGCATATGATCACAACGAAGATCACATCATGGGAGGGAGAGATAACCACATAGCTACACGTACGAGCCCTCGGCCCCGGAGAAGACTACTCACACATGGACATGGTGAGGAGCAGGTTGATGATGGTGTTGATGGAGAGGTGCAGCCCCGCGAGGAGGAGACGGCCGGCGGCAGCCACAGAGGCGGCGGCGGCGGCCCTTGGGGGCGCGGCGGCGGCGGCGGCCCTAGGGGGCGGCGGCGGCCCTCGGGGCGGCGGCGGCCCTAGGGGGGCAGCGGCTCCTTGGCCCCCCTTCTTCCTTGTGGATGGTGCTGCAATGGTGCTGGTCCTCCCCTCCAAGACGGCGGCTCGGGAGGAGGAAAATTCGTGGCCCTTGGTGACCTAGGTTTCCTCTCTTTATATAGACTCTCGGATTCCCGTCATCAGATTTTGGGCCTCAGTAAAACGGGCTTTACTCGGCCGTCCGGACTCCGATTTGGACGAATTGTATATCCAGAAGTATCGCCTCGAAATTCCCCACAACTTTTGCAACTAGACTTTTTCCGTTTGGCGTCGTCTTCGGGCCGGAACGTGACCATCTTTAAAAAATGTTCTCAGACAGATTTCAGGAAAGTCAGAGTCCTACTCCAATACGACTCCTTTTGCGTTTTTGTCAATTTCCAAGTAATTCCTACACAATAAAGTGTAAAACAAGAACATTGTGCACTTTTGCAACCATTAGTAGGTTAGTCCAAATATGATCAAAAGTGTATGGAAGTGCATAAATATCATAGCAATATCACACAAAAAGGGCATGGAGCAAGCAGAAATTATAGATACATTTTGGACGTATCACACGCGCGAGTCCCTCATACCTGCACAAACAAATAAGAACATGGTAGCAAACGCGATAAAAGGTGTTGTCAATCCCTTCTCGGTCACTTACAAAAGTGAGATCTGATAGAGATGATAAGATAATATTTTTGGTATTTGAGATATAGATTAAAAGTAAAGGAAACAAAATAAAAAAACGGCGATAGAAATTGGGAAGTTGACAAGTAACTAATATTATGAAGATAGACCCGGGGGCCATAGGTTTCACTAGTGGCTTCTCTCATGATGGCAGATTTCTACGTTGGGTAAACAAATTACTGTCGAGCAATTGATAGAAAAGCGCATAGTTATGAGAATATCTAGGCATGATTATTGTATATAGGCATCACGTCCGTGACGAGTAGACCGAAACTATTCTGCATCTACTACTATTACTCCACACATCGACCGCTATCCAGCATGCATCTAGAGTATTAAGTTCATAAGAACAGAGTAACGCCTTATGCAAGATGACATGATGTAGAGGGATAAACTCAAGCAATATGATATAAACCCCATCTTTTTATCATCGATGGAAACAATACAATAAGTGCCTTGCTGCCACTGCTGTCACTGGGAAAGGACACCGCAAAATTGAACCTAAAGCTAAGCACTTCTCCCATTGCAAGAACTACCGATCTAGTAGGCCAAACCAAACCGATGATTCGAAGAGACATGCAAAGATATTTAAATCATGCATAAAAGATTTTAGAAAAGAATCCAATATTTTTCATAAGTAATCTTGATCATAAACCCACAATTCATTGGATCTCAACAAACACACCGCAAAAAGATTACATCGAATAGATGTCCTCGAAGATCGAGGAGAACTTTGTATTGAGATCCAAAGAGAGAGAAGAAGCCATCTAGCTAATAACAATGGACCCGAAGGTCTATGGTAAACTACTCACAACTTATCTGAGAGGCTATGGTGTTGATGTAGAAACCCTCCATGATCGATCCCCATCCGGTGGAGATCCGGAACAGGGCCCAAGATGGGATCTCACGGGTACAGAAGGTTGCGGCGGTGAAATTAGGGTTTCGAGGTGCTCATCGATGGTTTCAGGGTACGTAGGTATATAAAGGAGGAAAAGGGATGTCGGTGGAGCAATAGGGGGCCCACGAGGGTGGGGGCGCGCCTACCCCCCCCCCCCCTGGGCGCGCCCCTGCCCTCGTGGCCGCCTCTCTCGCTTCTTGGCGTGTACTCCAAGTCTTCTGTGTTAATATTGTTCCAAAAATAACTGTCCCGAAGGTTTCATTCCATTTGGACTCCGTTTGATATTCCTTTTCTGCAGAACACTGAAATAGGCCAAAAACAGCAATTTGCACTGGGCCTTGGGTTAGTAGGTTAGTCCCAAAAATAATATAAAAGTGTATAATAAAGCCCATTAAACATCCAAAACAGAATATATAATAGCATGGAACAATAAAAAATTATAGATACGTTGGTGACGAATCAAGCATCCCCAAGCTTAATTCCTGGTCGTCCTCGAGTAGGTAAATGATAAAAACAGAATTTTTGTTGTGGAATGCTACCCAACATAATTCTCGATGTAATTTTCTTTATTGTGGCATGAATGTTCAGATCTGAAAGATTCAAGACAAAAGTATATATTGACATAAGAATAATAATACTTCAAGCATACTAACAAAGCAATCATGTCTTCTCAAAATAACATGGCCAAAGAAAGTTCATCCTTACAAAATCATATAGTTTGGCTATGCTCCATCTTCGTCACACAAAATACTCAAATCATGCACAACCCCGGTTTCAACCAAGCATTTGTTTCATACTTCAATTTTTTCAAACTTTTTCAACTTTCACGCAATACATGAGCGTGAGCCATTGATATAGCACTATAGGTGGAATAGAGTGGTGGTTGTGGAGAAGACAAAAGAGGAAGATGGTCTCAGATCAACTAGGCATATCAATGGGCTATGGATATGCCCATCAATAGATATCAATGTGAGTGAGTAGGGATTGCCATGCAATGGGTGGACTAGAGCTTAAAATGTACGAAAGCTAAACAAAAGAAACTAAGTGGGTGTGCATCCAACTTGCTTGCTCACGAAGACCTAGGGCATTTGAGGAAGCCCATCGTTGGAATATACAAGCCAAGTTTTATAATGAAAATTCCCACTAGTATATGAAAGTGAAAAAACAAGAGACTCTCAATCATGAAGATCATGGTGCTACTTTGAAGCAGAAGTGTGGAAAAAAGATAGTAGCATTGTCCCTTTTTTTCTTTTCTTTTTTCTCTTTTTTGGGCCTTCTTTTTTCTTTGGCCTTTCCTTTTTTTCTTTGGGACAATGCTCTAATAATGATGATCATCACACTTCTATTTATTTACAACTCAATATTACAACTCGATACTAGAACATAGTATGACTCTATATGAATGCCTCCGGCGGTGTACCGGGATGTGCAATGAATCAAGAGTGACATGTATGAAAAATTATGCATGGTGGCCTTGCCACAAATACGATGTCAACTACAAGATCATGCATGGCAATATGACAATGATGAAGCGTGTCATATGAACGGAACGGTGGAAAGTTGCATGGCAATATATCTTGGAATGGCTATGGAAATGCCATGATAGGTAGATATGGTGGCTGTTTTGAGGAAGGTATATGGTGGGTGTATGGTACCAGCGAAAGTTGCGCGGTACAAGAGAGGCTAGCAATGGTGGAAGGGTGAGAGTGCGTATAATCCATGGACTCAACATTAGTCATAAAGAACTCACATACTTATTGCAAAAATCTACAAGTTGTCCAAACAAAGTACTACACGCATGCTCCTAGGGCAAGGGTTGGTAGGAGTTAACCATCGCGCGATCCCGACCTCCACACAAAGGATGACACTCAATGAAATACCTCATGCTTCAAATTTGTCACACAACGGTTACCATACGTGCATGTTACGGGACTTGCAAACCTCAACACAAGTATTTATCAAATTCACAACTACTCTACTAGCATGACTCTAATATCACCATCCTCATATCTCAAAACAATCATCAAGTATCAAACTTCTCATAATATTTAATGCACTTTTATGAAAGTCTTTACTATACCCATCTTGGATGCCTATCATATTAGGACTAATTTTATAACCAAAGCACATTACCATGCTGTTCTAAAACACTCTCAAAAAGATATAAGTGAATCATGAGAGATCAATAATTTCTACAAAATAAAACCACCACCGTGCTCTAAAAAGATATAAGTGAAGCACTAAAGCAAAACTATCTAGCTCAAAAGATATAAGTGAAGCACATAAGGTTTCTAATAAATTCCAATTCATGTGTATCTCTCTCAAAAGGTGTGTCCAGCAAGGATGATTGTGGTAAACTAAAAAGCAAAGACTCAAATCATAGATGACGCTCCAAGCAAAACACATATCATATGGTGAATACAAATATAGTCTCAAGTAAAGTTACCGATAGATGAAGACGAAAGAGGGGATGCCTTCCCGAGGCATCCCCAAGCTTAGGCTTTTGGTTGTCCTTGAATTTTACCTTGGGGTGCCTTGGGCATCCCCAAGCTTAGGGCATCTCCAGCCGTTCGGCCCCCCAAGGGCACGAAAAAGCGCCGCTTGGGGGCGATTCGGCGTTTCTTTCAGCCTGGGAGCGAGCACGTTCCCAGCGCCGCCCCCTGGTCGCCCCCCAGACGCCCACACAGTTCGGCCAAATTTCAACAAACACGGCCAAATTTCAATAAACACGGCATATTTCGGTGAAATTTAGGCATTTTTTACACGAATAAAAGGGACGAAAAAACCCTAAACTACGGGCCGAAGTAGGCGCTGAGCAGGGCGTAGTCGTCGCCGGCATCGTCCTCCTACTTCTCCTCCATGACACGGCCGACGCCTGATACGTCCAAAACGTATCTATAATTTCTGCTTGCTCCATGCCCTTTTTGTGTGATATTGCTATGATATTTATGCACTTCCATACACTTTTGATCATATTTGGACTAACCTACTAATGGTTGCAAAAGTGCACAATGTTCTTGTTTTACACTTTATTGTGTAGGAATTACTTGGAAATTGACAAAAACGCAAAAGGAGTCGTATTGAAGTAGGACTCTGACTTTCCTGAAATCTGTCTGAGAACGTTTTTTAAAGATGGTCACGTTCCGGCCCGAAGACTACGTCAAACGGAAAAAGTCTAGTTGCGAAAGTTGTGAGGAATTTCGAGGCGATGCTTCTAGATATAAAATTCGTCGAAATCGGAGTACGGACGGCCGAGTAAAGCCCGTTTTACTGAGGCCCAAAATCTGATGACGGGAATCCGAGAGTCTATATAAAGAGAGGAAACCTAGGTCACCAAGGGCCACGAATTTTCCTCCTCCCGAGCCGCCGTCTTGGAGGGGAGGACCAGCACCATTGCAGCACCATCCACAAGGAAGAAGGGGGCCCAAGGAGCCGCTGCCCCCTAGGGCCGCCGCCGCCGCCTCCGTGGCTGCCGCCGGCCGTCTCCTCCTCGCGGGGCTGCACCTCTCCATCAACACCATCATCAACTTCCTCCTCACCATGTCCATGTGTGAGTAGTCTTCTCCGGGGTCGAGGGCTCGTACGTGTAGCTATGTGGTTATCTCTCTCTCCCATGATGTGATCTTCGTTGTGATCATAGGCTATGTTAATCTAGGGTGATCCCATGATATTTCCCCTTCCTCTATGTATTGGATTGATGTACTCACTTGTCTTTATCTAGTATAATCCCCGAGACCAAGGTGACAGCGGTCTATTGGACATGGATTAGAAAAATATTTTCATGAGTGATTTCCTCTCTTGTGTGTTGATTGAAGATTGAGAGTCTCTTGGTGATTGTCTTTGACTATCCTTTAGATATGTTGTGGTGATTGTGCGACTCTCTTTGGATGGCCGCGGTGACATTGGGAAATCCTTAGATTGAGAACTACGAACTTTGAGGTGTGCTTTTGTAGCCCTACATAATTCTCGTCCTCTCTTGACCACGAAGGAATGACCTCCGGGTGCGTCTTCATTGCATGTTTTATGGGAAATATCATGTCATTCGATTATGTTAATGTTGTTGGGAGTTGCCTCTAGTGAAAGTATGATCCCTAGGCCTTGTTTCCACCATTGCAATACCATTTGTGCTCACATTTACCACTTGTTTGCTTGCTGCACTTTTTATTACAGATTTATATTACTTTGTTTTGCCACTCCTATCATCCATATTTTACCATCTCTTCGCCGAACTAGTGCACCTATACAACTCCTAGTTGTATTAGGTGTGTTGGGGACACAAGAGACTTCTTGTATCTTAGTTGCAGGGTTGCTTGAGAGAGACCATCTTCAACCTCTATTTCCCTGAGTTCGATAAACCTTAGGTCATCTACTTGAGGGAAATTGCTGCTGTCCTACAAACCTCTGCGCTTGGAGGCCCAACATAGTCTACAAGAGTAGAAGCGTGTGTAGACATCAGCGCCGCTGCTCGACCCCTCGCCCCGGCGCGCTGCTTCACGGCGGCGGCGTTCGGCGATCTCCTCTAGGGCGCGGCACTCCAGCTCCAGCTCCATTCGCGCGTAGTCCTCGCGCGCCAACTTCAGGGCGGCCTCTTCTTCGTCGATTTCCTCGGTGAGCCTAGGCTCCGGCTTCACGGCGGCGAGCCCCGGCTCCGGCTTCACCGTCGCCAGTCCTGGCTCCCTCTTCAGCTTAACGAGGTGGGGGGGCGAGGAGGAGGAGCCACGGCCGCCGTCGTTGATGACGAGGCTGGCGCTGCGGGTGCGCCTACCGAGTGGCGTCTCGGCCGGCTCGGGCTTGACGCTGACCAACGCCGGCGCGCCGGAGGAGTGAGAGGAGGATCTGGAGGAGGAGGATGACCAACCCATAATCCTCCTCGGCAGCCACGTGCCGCCACTCCGAGCGGTCGGGTACTCGAGCGGCGGGTCGTTGCCGCCCTCGAGGTGCTCGAGGACGCCGTTGAGTGTGCGGCCAGGGATGACCCACCACAGGCGGCGGCCCTCGCTGTTGTTGCGGCCGCGCGACGTCGGCGCGTTGTTGGTGGAGGCGAGCCGCTCCTCCTGCCGGCGTTTGAAGTACGCCGGCCGCCCATGCCGCGTGGTTGTCGGCGGCGTACTCCTGGAGCCCCCGCTCCGCGGCCATCAGGGACGCCCGCGTATGCTCGATCTCGGCGTGGAAATAGGCAGGCGTCTCGGGGACGGGCAGAGGGGGGACTGGGACCCCGCCGGTGTTGAGCCTCCACCGCGACGGAGCGCGTACGTCAGGCGACGCGGGGTAGTTGGCCTCGTGGAGGAGGTAGGCCTCCCACTTATGCAGCGAGTGGCGGCCGAAATCGTTGGCCGTCGCAGCGTCGATGGGGAACCTCGCACTCATGTTTTCCTGGGGGAGACAGGGGCTCGAACGGCGGAGAGAGGGGATGAAGTGCGGCGGCGAGGAGGGTGAGGACTGCCGATGGATGGGTGCCTCACCGGCGCGGCGAGGGGCACCTTTTATAGCGGCTCGGGGGCGGCCGCATGCGAACGCGTGGTGGGAGGGGCCGGCGCCAGTTTCGGCCCAATCCGGCAAAAAACAGGCTCGTGGGGGCGCGACTGGGCCGATTTTTGGCGCCGGCGCGGAAAAACGGCCTTGGGGGGCCTGTTGGGGGCGCGGCTGGAAATGCTCTTATGCTCTTGCCAATCTTTGTTCCATAGTCCATCAAATCCTTACCCAAAAACTTGAAAACTTCACAACACAAAACTTAGCCAAAAATCTCGTGAGCTCCGTTAGTATAAGAAAACAAAGCACCACTCAAAGGTACTGTAACGAACTAATTCTTTGTTTATATTGGTGGTAAACCTACTCTATTACAATTTCTCTATGATTCATACCCCCTGATACTACTCATATATTCATCAAAATATGCAAACAACACACGAAAAGCAGAATCTGTCAAAAACAGAACAGTGTGTAGCAATCTGTAACTTTTGAATACTTCTGTAACTCTAAATTTCTTGATAAATTGGTGGATGTGGGGAATTTGTCTATTAATCATCTGCAAAAAGAATCAACTTAAAAGCACTCTTTTGCTCTTGTTTGCATAAATAAGCTTAAACAGCACCCAGGTTTCAGCCAGCATTATAACTAACCATGTCAACAATAACATTTAAAGATTATATTAACTCATATCAATGACATAATCAGCTAGCGAGTGATAATAAGAGATGTCAAATAGCAATATGTTGTCAAAACAACCATAATATAATATGACAATAGTGGTATCTCACTATCCCTTTCTGATATCACAAAACATAAATGCAGAGCACCTCCAAAGTTCAAGCAGCGACTAAACATTGTAATTCATGGTAGAAAAGATCCAGTCATGATGCACCCAACATTAGCTGCACACAATGCATAAATCATGACAATTGTGCTCTACTTAGTTTCTGGCACTTGTTTTAGAAGGTGGTGACACAACATAAAAGTAAATAGATAGTCCCTTCGCAGAGGGAAGCAGTGATTTGCAGAGGTGCTAGAGCTCAATTTTTTAAAACATAGATAAATGATTATTTTGAGACATGCACCCTTCTCATTCACTTCACGACGCGGTTCCCAAGTAGAAAAGTAAATGTTTGAACTTCATTGAGAGGTTTTGTTTGTTTATTTGTAAGCTTTTTTTGTAATTTGCGACTGGAAATCCCTATTATCGCCCATTTTCCCGTGCGATGTCGAGTGAATAAACACTCGACCTGAGAATAACCCGCTCAACATGGAATATACCGAGCACCTCCTATCACTACATGAACGATCCAGACACACAAAAAGGATAATTTTTAGAAGTTTTTAGAGGTGGCACATGCAAATTTACTTAGGACGGCAAGGTAATACCGTATATAGGTAGGAATGGTGGACTCATCTGGAATAACTATGGGTTCAAGGTTTTTGATGTACAAGCAGAATTCCCACTTAGTACAGGCGAAGGTTAGCAATTAAGATTGAGAAAGCGGCCAGCTAGAGAGCAACAACGATCATAACCATGCATTATGTATAAGTAACACTAGACACGAGCATGAGTAGGCTATGGACACCATGAACAGAAACATTATAGAGGCTATGTTGGTTTTGATTCAACTACATGCATGAACATGTGCCAAGTCAAGCCACTCGAATATTCAGAGGAGGATACCATATCATCATACTACATCACAATGATTTTAACGCTATGTTGATATACAAGATATATCATTATCAACCCCCAACTACTTATGCATGGCAGGAGAAACTATAATCTCTAATTGTCATTGCAAACATGTTTAATCCTAATGGGCTGAATCATGGAAACTAGGTTAAACATATTTACACAAACAGAACAAGTCGAGTTCATACCAGTTTCTCCTTGCCACGGCCCATTCATCGAATATCGTCATTATTGCCTTTCACTTGCACGACCGAATGATATGAAAATAATAATAGTGGAAGAGTGCCATGGACTAAGCTGGAATCTGTAGAACATTTTATTCAACAGGAGAAGGCAAGGTAAAATGTGGTCTTTATTAGTTCAACAATTATTCATATGGGAGCCACTCAACATTTTCATCATGGTCTTCTCCTCGGTACAATTCGAATAAAAATAAAAGAAATTCTGATAAACACACGAAATATTTTTGGAGTTTTTGGTTTTCTTGAACAAGCTAATAAAAGGGGAAAAGTAAAAACGAGAAAAACTATTTACATGGGAAAACTCCCAACAAGCCAAATAAGAACAAGGACATCTTTTTGTATCTTCTTTTTAATTCTACTACTAATTTTTTTTAATTTTTCTAATGTTTTTCAAACACAAAAGAAGAAAGCAAGAAAATAAATCTAAGCATGGATGATACAATGAAAAAGTGTGAGCACCGACAAATAGAATAATATGTAAACATAAATGTAATGTCGGTGAGAAACACGTACTCCCCCAAGCTTAGGCTTTTGGCCTAGCTTGGTAGTCGATCAGTAGCCTGGAGGGTAGTAGTCAGCATTGTAGCTCATGGAGGCTCTCGGTGTGGACGCCTCGTCCTGCCGTGCTGCCACCACTGCTGCATTATGAGCTCGGGCCTCACTCTCAAGAACAAAATATTTTCCCTTGCTGTTATAGTCAAAAAGAGCAGGCGCAGGAAAATATGTGTCCACAACATGTGATTGGTTAAACAACAGATTATAAGTGAAGTTATCAACCTTTCCCTTGGGAATCTTATGCTCTTTTAAGGTGTCAAAATCTAAATACTGCGTGGGTAGGATGGGATCAAAGCGTAAAGGAGAAACACCCCGCCCTCGTGCTAAACGCTTGGCGTAAATTCCACCATAAAACTAGCCATTTTTAGCGTTATGCTGAAGTCTACGTGCAACAATCGCTCCAAGGTTATAATTCCTTTCACCAGTGAGAGCAGTGTGAATGTGGCTCAAGTCTGGCGCACAAAGTATGCTATAGTCTTGCTTGCCTACTATGCACTTCCCGTTAAATAAAGCAAAATACTGAATTGCGGGAAAGTGAATGCTGAAGTCAAGAAAGACTCATACTCAGTCGTCTATGGTTCATCAAGCGAACCCCAAAAACGAAGTTTGCAATGATAAGAAAAATTCTCTAGTGGAATAGTAATTGGATTATCATAAAGCTTAAAAGACACCCTAGACTCACGAGGGAAAATTTTAGATCCTTTGACAAACGTCTCACTGAGAATGTGGCATTGTTCACTCTTATCTGAAATGTAGGGACCGAGAACGGCATTGTGAACATATTGCTCGAATTTCTCCTTAATGCCCACTCGCATCATATACTCATCGCAAGGCCATAATCATGTTTTGGTAGTGGCACTTCGTGTGGAACTTTCACTTGGTTCAACATAAGACCGGCGGGCGGAACTGTCACTGGAAGATGCCCCCAAGGATCTTCTCCTCGAAGAACTCCTTCCAAACAAGTTCATAATGTCCGCGTACAATTTTTCCTATGAACAAAAATCTGAATTTTTAGTTCACAAAATTTTCTCAACCAAACTTCACAAAATTGATAGCAACTACCCATAGGGATACATAGAAGCCATAGCAATCATTCGAACTACTTAGAACACTAAGAATTCAACATGCAAGCACATCTACAGCAGCACCAAGAGTAGCTAATTATTCAAATTATAAACCACTAAAACAAAAACTAATTGGACAAATGGTGGAGTCACAAACCAAGCAACAATCCCTGAAGCAGTTTCGGAAACGGAGCTTCGAGCAAAGAGATCGAAATCCGCGGGTTTGAGCTCAAGAACACGGGAGAGAGAGCAATGGCAATTGTTTTCTGGGTATGAGTGGTAATGTGAGCTAAAGAGGTAAGTGAGGGGGCCCACGTGGGGACAACAACCCACCAAGGTGCCCCTGGGGGTCCTGGCACACCCAGGTGGGTTGTGCTCACCTGGTGCACCTCCCTCTGGTATTATTAGCACCAGAAATTCAGAAATATTATGAAAAAAATCGTATTAAATTTTCAGGGCATTCTGAGAACTTTTATTTTTGGGTCATTTTTTATTGCACGGGAAATTCAAAAAATAGACTAAACATGGAATTTTAGTTTATTTAACTAGTAAAAACAGAAAATAAAATGTAGGGACAGAAAGTAGTGCTTACTAAATTCATCAACTTCATACTGCTAAAAATGATTCATTAATAAGGTTGATCGGGTCTTATTAACAACCACTTTCGATTAGCATGAAACCGAAGAACATCCGTAAATCACTAAGTTACCTCAATGGGGATATGGATGTCCCCAACAATAAGCATTTAATATTTCATTTTCATAGTAGGTAGAGGTATTTGAAAACTTCCAATAGTGATTGTCGGAGATTTTTCAATAACATTAATACCATTCACTTGGAATTGGTTCTTCGGAAAGTGCACCGTATGCTCATTACCATTGATATGAAAAGTGACCTTGCTTTTATTGCAATCAATAACAGCCCCTGTAGTATTTAAGAAGGATCTACCGAGGATAATCGACATGTTGTCATCCTAGGGCATCTTAAGTATAACAAAGTCAGTAAAAATAGTAACATTAGCAACTACAATGGGCACATCCTCACAGATACCGATAGGTATGGCAGTTGACTTGTCAGCCATTTGCAAAGATGTTTCAGTAGGTGTGAGTTTATTCAAGTCAAGTCTTTTGTACAAAGAGAAAGGCATAACACTAACACCAGCTCCTAAATCACACAAAGCAGTTTTCACATAATTCTTTTTGATGGAGCAAGTTATAGTTGGTATACCCGGATCTCCAAGTTTTTTAGGTACTCCATCTTTAAAAGTATAATTAGCAAGCATAGTGGAGATTTCAGCTTCCGGTATTTTTCTCTTATTAGTTATAATGTCTTTCATATACTTTGCATAAGGAGGCATTTTCAAGATGTCAGTCAAGCGAGTACGCAAAAAGACTAGCCTCGGCATTTCAGCAAAGCGTTCAAATTTTTCATCATCATTATTTTAGTTGACTTGGGTGGAAAAGGCATAGATTTTTGAACCCACAGTTCTCTTTCTTTACCCGGTTTTCTAGCAATAAAGTATTTTATCATATCTTTTATTTTTAGGTTGTGGGTGATCAAGATCAACAGGTGGTTCTATCTCAACATCATTATCTGGTTCTTTTTCATTCTTTGGTTGAGCCTCTTCATGAACCTCATCATTATCTTTTTCGTTATCACTAGGTGAGTGTTCATTACCATATCGATTTTCAGCATCAGAGATAGAAGTTTCATTATCATTATCAGGAGGTTTTTCTATTTCAGGTTCACTGGAAGTGTGCAAAGTCCTATCATTTTTCCTTTTCTTTTTCTTTTTAGAAGGACTAGGTGCACTAGTGTTATTTCTTTGTGAATCTTGTTCAATTCTTTTAGGGTGTCCCTCGGGATAAAGTGGTTCCTGAGTCATTTTTCCTCCTCTAGTTGCAACTCTAACAGCAAAGTCATGCATATTATGATTCATTTCATCAAATAATTCTCTTTGAGATTTAGCAACTTGTTCTTATTGAGTTTGAACCATAGAAGCATGTTTTCCAACACCTCTAACATCATTTGAAATTCTAGATAGAAAGTCACTCCTCTTCTTCCAACACCTCTAACATCCTCGGCTTTAATACCCTTTTCTTTCATAGATTTGCCTCTTGCATATCTTCAGGACTGAGATATAATATACTCCTCTTCTTCGGAGTGGGCTTAGCCGGTGGTTCAGCAAGAGTCAAATCATCATAACTTTTCAATATGTTATTCAATAATTCTTCAGCTTGAGCAATAGTCCGTTCCCTGAAAACACAACCAGCACAACTGTCTAGGAAGTTCCTAGAAGCATCGGTTAGTCCATTATAGAAGATATCAAGTATTTCATTTTTCTTAAGAGGATGATCAGGCAAAGCATTAAGTAACTCGCAAAGCCTCCCCCAAGCTTGTGGGAGACTCTCTTCTTTAGTTTGCACAAAGTTAAATATTTCCTGCACGGCAGCTTGTTTCTTATGAGCAGGAAAATATTTTTCAGACAAGTAATAAATCATATCCTGGGGACTACGCACACAACCAGGAGCAAGAGTATTGTACCTAGCTTTAGCATCACCCTTTAACGAGAACAGAAATAATCTGAGAATAAAGTAATAGCAAGTTTTCTCATCATGAGTAAAAAGGGTGGCTATGTCATTCAACTTAGTAAGATGTGCCACAACCATTTCAGTTTCATAACCATGGAATGGATCAGATTCAACCAAAGTAATTAACTCTGGGTCGACAGAGAATTCATAATCCTTATCATCAATAAAGATAGGTGAAGTAGCAAACTTAGGACCATACTTCATTCTAGCATTCAGAGAATTTTCTTTATACTTGCATAGTAATTTCTCTAGATCATCTCTAGTTGTTTCTTCACTCAGAACATAATCTCCCGGTACCTTAGGCAATTCATATATAAGAAGGCTAGTTCTAGCAGGTGTTACAAGAGTTTCAGTTTCAAGCTCATCATCAGATTCAACAACGTCATGTTGTATTAATCTAGCAATTTGTTCATCAAGAAATTCACCAAGTGGCACATCATCGTTATCAAGCAAGGTGCTAGCATCATCATAAGAATCATTCATAGTAGAAGTAGCATCATCAATAACTTGCGACATATTAGAATTCATAGCATGTGGTGGTGTTGCAAGTTTGCTCATAGCAGAAGGTGAATCTAAAGCAGAACTAGATGGCAGTTCCTTACCTCCCCTCGTCTTTGAGGGAAATATCTTAGTATTTGGATCCTTCAGATTCTTCATAGTGATAATATGATAATAATCCCAAGAGACTCAACAAATATAACTATGCTCCCCGACAATGGCGCCAGAAAAAGGTCTTGTGACCCACAAGTATAGGGGATCGCAACAGTTTTCGAGGGTAGAGTATTCAACCCAAATTTATAGATTCGACACAAGGGGCGTCAAAGAATATTTGAAGGCATTAGCAGCTGAGATGTCAATTCAACCACACTTGGAGATTAATTATCAGTAGCAAAGTAGTTTGATAGTTTTAATAGTAGTGACAGCAGCAATGGTAACAGTAACAGTGATAGCAGTAATTTGTAGCAAGTGTAACAATGATTATAGCAATAGTAACGCGGCAAAGATCAATATAGAATAAATTCGTAGGCCTTGGATCGGTGACTTGTTGGATGATATTCATCATGTGACAGTTATAACTTAGGGCGATACGGCACTAGCTCCAGTTCATCGATATAATGTAGGCATGTATTCTGTAAATAGTCATACGTGCTTTATGAAAAGAACTGGTATGACATCTTTTGTCCTACCCTCCCATGGCAGCGGGGTCCATATTGGAAACTAAGGGATATTAAGGCCTCCTTTTAATAGAGAACCGAAACAAAGCATTAACACATAGTGAATACATGAACTCCTCAAACTACGGTCATCACCGAGAGTGGGCCCGGCTGTTTTCACTCCGGGTTTGTCGGATCATAACCGTAGTAGGTGACTATAACTTGCAAGATCGGATCTAAAACATGGATATAATGATGAATTCATAAACGGTTCAGATGTGAGTTCATGGCACCCGGGCTCAAAGTGACAAGCACTAAGCATAGCAAAGTCATAGCAACATCAATCTAAGAACATAGTGGATACTAGGGATCGGGCCCTAACAAAACTAACTCGATTACATGATGAATCTCATCCAACTCGTCACTGACCAGCAAACATACGAAGGAATTACTCACGCCCGGCGAGGAGCATCATGGAATTGACGATGGAGAAGGGCTGGTGATGACGAAGAACAAATACCCCCCTCTCCGAAGACCCAAACGGACTCCAGATCTTCCCTCCCGAGGAAGAACAGGGTTTGGCGGCGGCTCCGTCTCGTTGATCGCTATAATTCCTTCTCCCTGGTTTTTTTCTCGGAAAATAGGAATTTATAGTGTCAGGGCTTAGGTTTGCGGGGCCACCGAGTGGGTACAACCCAATTGGGCGCGCCAGGAGAGGGGGGCGTGCCCTGGTGGGTTGTGCCCACCCAGGGGCCCCTCTCTGGTGGGTCTTGACTCCAGTAATTTTCTTTTATTCCATAAAAAATCCTCGCAAAGTTTCGTTTCATTCCGAGAACTTTTATTTCTGCACAAAAACAACACCATGGTAGTTATGCTGAAAACAGCATCAGTCCGGGGTTAGTTTCATTCAAATCATGCAAATTAGAGTCCAAAACAAAAGGAAAAGCATGAGAAAAAGTAGATACGTTGGAGACGTATCAGTATGCAACGGCAAGTGTCGCCTCCGACTACGACTAAATGTCTTCAACACGACTACAACTATGTGGTGTTTTGTCAAGGAGTGAGGGTAGTTGCATGTTTGCCACTTGGCTCAAAACTACAAGTGTAGCCCCCAACTACAATTGCATGTCTTCAACATGATTTCAACTCAGTGGTGTTTTATAGGTGAGGGGGAGTTGCATGTTTGTCACTAGTCATACAATTGCAAGGTCGCCTTTGACTACAACTGCATGTCTTCAACCCATCGATAACTCTATGGTGTTTTGTCGGGGGGGGGGG
>LR738713.1:873186746-873213465 GCA_902687465.1 Secale cereale
CCACACTAGGAACATAACTCAAGTGTTGTCCAGACTGCAACTACATGTTCTGTAGGAGTGAGGGGGAACTTGCATGTCTGCCACTAGTCGCGCAAGTGCAAGTGTCTCCCCCGACTATAAGTGCATGTCTTTACCATGACTGCAACTTAGTGGTGTTCTGTAGAGGTGAGCGGGAACTTGCATGTTTGCCACTAGTCGCACAACACAACTGCAAATCGCCCTCAACTACAATTGCAAGTCTTTAGTGTGACTGCAACTCAGTGATGTTCTGTGTGGTGAGGGGGGCTTGCATGTCTGCCACTTAGTCGTTCAACTACAAGTGTCGCCCCGACTACGAAATCATGTTATCAACGCCACTGTAACTCCCTAGTGTTTTTGTCGAGGGGGAGGGTGGGGGGAAGGTGTTTCCCTGACTGCAACTACATGTGTTCAGCAAGACAGTAATGAAAATTGAAAGGAAAATGAGTATACAAAGATACGAGTAAACAAAAGGAAATCAAAAGGAAAAAACAAGTGTATGTGCAATGTTTTCATATCTTCCTACCTAAGACAAGGAAAAGTGATCTAGCTTTCCATCCCCACGGACTTGCGCTCCATCGCCGTTCTTCGGCGGCTCCTCTCCATCGATAACCTCGATCGTCGATGGTGAGGAGGGTCGACGGATCCACACATGTGGATAGTTTTAGGTCAAAGTAGCTTTTTTAAGGCCGTTCATCGTCTTGGCTTCGGCGGCGGCGATGGTGGCGCTGAATAAAATTTCTTCAGATCCTACTCCGACGAGACGATTGGTCCTATCATTGAGGATGGATTTGCAATTCAGTATGCGCAAGCAAGCATGGTCTGGCGGCGGCATCCTCGTGGTGGACATGTGTCATCGGGCTCCGCCACTGCGACGGCGTCTGCTCCAGCGTCGGCGCGGAGCTTGGGACGTTGTGCATGAGTGGATGCAGATTGTGGTCTACATAAACGACATCGGGAAGACGAAACATGTGCTTGGTTCGTGGTTGATGGAGGGCAGGTGTGAGGTTTCTGCGTCTTAGTCGTGGTGGGGTGTCAGATCTGGAGTTCGATGACGTGTCAGGTGTGTTGCCTCGGTCTGATTCGTTCAACTTCAATGGCTTCACTTTATGGGAGCCACCTTGGAGGTCCGCAAAACTGCATATCAGTGATGGAGCTGCGTCGAGCTCGGGTGAGGAAGTGATCCGTCATTCTATTCTTCGGTGGTTGTTGTGGTGGTGCCGTAGGCAGGTGATGCACGTTGGTGTCAAACTTAAAGATGTTCTGCTATCTTTTTAGTTTTGTCATGTCGATCCTGACGTGGCTTGTACTTTGATGTTTAACAAATGAATGAGGCATGTATTACCTTGCAAAAAAACAAAAAAAAAACATGTAAATAAAAATAAAATTGAAAGAAAAACATAAGCTATAGAAAAGGCTAAAAATGAAAACGAAAACATAACAAACCGCACGAGGTGATGCATTCGCGAGCCGCAAGAGCTATATCTCGCGTCAAGCGAGTTGGAAGGATTTCTCGCTGATGGGTCTACAGTATTTGGGCCAGCCCATTCGCACGCAGTAAATGCAAAAGGAGAACAAAAATGGGACTCCACAGGATTCGAACCTTGTATCCTGGTTTAGAGAGAGCACGGCTTATGAAATAGTAAGACCTGTTTGATTCACATTTTTTAAAATATAAGAGTAATCTTTTTGCAATACATTTCAATTGTTTGTTTAACAGTTTTCAACTAAAAGATTAACATTTTTTAATACATCTACATTTTCTCTGTACTCATTTAACAGTTTTCAAATGCTTGATTAAGAATAATATTTTTGGAATTCATGGTCAACATTTTTTCTATAAATTTTCAACATTATTTTAATTGTTCGAATAACATTTTTCAAATATAAAGATTAACATGTCTTTAATACATGGTCAATAACTTTTCTATAGACATTTAGTATTTTTCAAACAATTGTTCAACATTTTTTTAATGGTTGATTAACATTTTTAAATATAATTGTAATATATTTGGAATACATGGTCAAAGTTTTTACATACCTTTTAACATTTTTTTACTTGCTTGATAAACAATTTTCAAATAAAAAGAATAGCTTTTTTTCAATAGTTGGTCACCGTTTTTTCTATACACAGTAAAAAAATTAAAATGCTTGATTAAAGAATTTCAAACACTTGTTGAACATACTTTTGAAATGCCGATTACTTTTTTTAAATAATTGATCAAATTTTCCATCATTTTTTTATTAGATGGTCAACAGTTTTTCTATACACATTTAAGATTTCCTAAATTCTTGATTAACATTTTTCAAAAACTTGTTCAACAATTGTGTTAAATGCTTGATTGACCTTTATACATGATCGAAAGAATTAATTATTTTCTAGTGCATGATCATCATTTTTTCTATGAACGTTCGACATTTTCCAGTTTTTTCTTCAACATATAAGGATTGACTATGCGCCACCCTGGTTGAGGTGTAGTTATTTTTCACCCCCTCTATTTTAACATCAGTGAACCATAATTTTACGTTACGTAATATTTTTCTTATTTCTTACGTAATAAGGGAACGTATCAAAATATCTAATCACCCTAAAAAATAGTTTATGTCACGTAAATTTCCAAACATAAAAATATAGTCTAAAATATAAATAAAATGTATTTTTTCTGGTCTTATGATCTATATTTTTCTATGCCAATTTTTTCGTCGTGAATCAATATGAATGCAACTATTTATATTCCATATGTAATTTATTTATGAAACGATCATAAGATTATCTCAGAGGAAAATTAACTTATTCTGCATCCTGGGTGGTGAATAATAACACTGTATTATATAATATTTTAAAGTATAAAAAGGTAAAAAACGAAAACACAAAACATAAAAAAAAAAGGTTGTGTCCTTCGCACGCATGGGCCAGCCCATCTGGCTCGCCCCTTCAGCGATTTAGGAGCCAAAGTCGCTAAAGGCGAGGTATAGGAGCGTGCTTGCGAGGAATGTTCACCAAGTTACTACGGTACAATCCTTATCGATCGACTTGCATGTGTTAGTTTCACAGAGCTATAAACCTCTACTCGACTCGTGGGGTCAGGAGAGCGAGCGTCCTGCGGGTCTCAATCAGATCAAAGGTGACCTGATCGAACAGTGCCTCCTGCGCTCTCAGGTAGCGCACCAGATGCACCAGGGCAGGGTCCGACTCATGGTCCCCGTTGGCGACCTGGGTCGGTCTACCATAGCCTTCACGGCTAGGGTAGTAGTAGAAGGAGCGGCAGTTAACCCTCGGCGACAGGTGCCGAAGATGAACTATAGCCTCTCGGGCTGCAAGTTGGATGGCTTGGGGCTCGTCGGAGGTCGTCCTCCCGGTGAACCGGTAGGGGCGCTCCGATGTGATGCCTCTCCCGTAGAGGTGCACCGTGGCCCAGAAGTGATGGATGGAATTACTCGTGTGCTCTTGGTACACGACATATTCCGGCGGCTCGTCGATGCCGAAGGCACGACGGGTGAGATTGGCGAGGATGGCTACGAAGCCTTCGAGCTCGACTGCGGTGGTCTCGTTGCGAACGAGGGGGCCTGGCATCTTGGTGGTTGGATATCGAACTGGGAATGAGGCTGTGATGTGCTGAGTTTGGGGTAAGGCTTCCTTTATAAGTCAGCCGAGTCTTCCATCGCACGCTTGTGGATGGGAAAGCTCAGGTGTTGGCACAGGCACACGGCCTGTGGATAGACTGATAGGTTGGGCACCGGCTATCAAAAGATGTCGGTTGCCACTGTGGATGGGATAGACTTGACTGTGGACAGGAAAAGTTGTGGATGGTGTGGAAACCTAGGGATGGTGACCAGGCTAAGATAGGATTAGCCAATGGTCAGCCTGGCTCTGATACCAAGGCTGTCGGGGCCGGATTTCGGGAACACAATATTCCAGAAATTAACCCCTAGTGTCATCACCAGCCCAGGATTACTGTTACTGGTGGACACATCCTTGTTACAGATTACCAAGCATTTACAAGAATTTGATACAAGACCATAAAGGTCTACTGATACAACAATGACTCCGGTGGTGGATGAAGGAATTGGCTTGTGGATCTCCAACATCGATGGGGCTCCATTCCCACAGGAACAGCTGACCCGGATAACTCCTATCCCGCGTGGCTGTACTCCTAGGCTTCGTACGGACGTCGCTGTAGTTTTCCCCGTAGAACTCCTAACCTGGCCAAGTAAATAGCCAGGGACTAGCCTGTGAGTACGTTTGAATGTACTCGCAAACATCATGGACAAATGATATAACAAATGCAGCAAACAATTATATGGTCATGATGAATTAAACTATATGCATATGCTCATGATGGACTTATACTAAATGCATGCTGACAGTATTAAAACAGGACATGATGAATAATAGTTAGTGCAGAAAATAAATATTAGTATCAATAAAATTTAAAAGAAATGCCGGTCGGATGTCAAGTGACACCACGGTCGGTCTTGAAAAGAAATGCCAGTCGGGTGTCCACAAGAGTAGTGGCGTGATAGAACCGCCTGAAACTCGAGGGACGCCACAAAAGGTTTTGAAAATAAAGGCGAGTGTCCGGGGTAGTCCAGCCAGCCCCTGAGACACTCTGGAAATAAAATAAGAGAAACGGGTTAGTCCACAATAATAATCATATCATCCATAATATTCATAACAGCACCAGTAGCAGTAAAAATTAACCTGCAAAATACACCATGCTCAATTTTAAATTATTTCCTCCGGAGACCGACTCTAAGACCGACACTTGACCAACCCAGACTGTAGTCCTTAACCGCGGACACGGCTATTCGAATAGGTTTTTAATCTCTGCAGAGGGTGTACTCTTTACCCACCAGTATAGGATTTCTTTAGTCAGTATCGTGACACTGACTAATTCCCATTACGGTCTTTGGGTTGAAAACACGCCTGACGCGCACACACCGTCCAGATGCCAGGAATCACCCAAAGCATCGCTCCAGAAACTTTAAGTCAGGGAGGCTACAACCTCCGAAAAGCATGGGATCACTATTAAACGCGCGGATTACAAGGGGTGCCCCCCTCTCGGCTACAACCGGAAACACCCATGCCCCTGACCCGATGACGGCTACAACCTTCATCGTAGTCCTCTGGGTGGTGTGCACCCGGACAGGGGTTATCAACTTACTAAGCCGTACCCTCCTTTCGGAAGGACCCGTGGCAGCACAGAACAAGTATGGAGGTTACCGGAACAAGACTCGATCTACGGCCGACTCAGGAGGCTTATGTTTTCCTGTAGTGGTTAGCACAAACAAGTATATTCCTTCAATAGTATCACCAGGACAGGGCCACAACCCTTGCCTGCTTTCACATATATCTCGTGACACCACCGTGTCAAAAATGGCCTGTGCCCACCGGCACGTCCAAAGCAGGAGCACACTCCTGGTTCTTATAACTTGTGCATGTTAGAACTTATATGATATGCATGCAAGAGAAAACATGACCATGCATGTATGCTATATCACTACCCATAAGCAAATTCTATTAAAAGCATCAAACCATGCTAAAAATATACTAGCAAACAATTATCAAGCATTCACCATATCAAGTGTTCAAGATGCTTGCCTTGAACATGCAGAAGCATTGGGTGCATACCAAAAGTTTTGAAAATATTATCTCCCCTCCATTTCCTATTTCAAAATACTTAAATCACCACACAATTCAAAGACAGTGCTAAAAAGTATTTCAAATGTTTTTGAAATAAATACTAAAATAAACTAGGGAATGTTTAAGAAATAACAGAAAAAGAATTAATTTATTTAGAGCATATTTGAATTACTTATGGAATTACTAAGTGGAATATATGATTAAAAGCAATGTTTAAATGATTAAACAGAAACTATATATGGGAAAAATGTTCACCTAATTTAAATAAACAGAGCATGATTTTAGAAACCTACAGAAATTTGAATTACCAATTTTAGAGTAGAAATGGCTACTATGGAATTATTTGAATATGTGCTGAAAGGAAAAAAGGGAGAGATCAGAGATGCGCCTTGAGCGCTGGATAGCCGGATGGCGCTTCTGGGCCAAGCCCAGAGACTCAGCCGCGCGGGTGAGTCGCTGACGGAGGGGGACCACCAGTCGGGTTTGACTGGCGTCGTCTCCCTCCTCCCGCGACAGAACAGAGCACGGGGCTCCGGCGAAGCTCGCCGGCGAACGGCGAGGCCCCACGGCGAGCTGAGGCCACCGCTGAGTCCAGGAGACCGGGGCGGTCCCACCGGTGTACGACTTGATCGGCGGGGAGCACGGAATCACGGCGGCGAGGTCTTCCCGAGAAGCTCCGGCGGAGGCGTTTTGGGCGTTTCGCCCACGGTGGCTCCCGAGCAAAATTGAGGAGGGAAACGGATTCGCGGGACTGTGGTGAAGCTCCGGGTGCTGAGAGTGGAGAGGGGAAGACACTGGAGAGGTGGTGAGCTTCGAGGAAGTGGCGGCGGCAGAGGCGGCCGGAGTCGAGGAAGACGGCCTCTCTGGTTGTGCTGCTGCTACGGGAGGGTTGGTGAGGGGGAGAGGGAGGTGCTGTGAGGAGTGCAGCGGCCTCAGGGGGCCTTTTATAGGCGGGGCGACGCGGTGCCGTGGCTTCCCGGAGAAGGCACAGCGGCGGCGGCGATTTAAGGCAGAACGTGGGCGGCGGCGAGGTTGGTGAGTTGAGGATCAGCTCAGGAGGGTTGGCGGTTGCGCGAGAGTGCGCTGGCTGGCTTGGGAACGAGCCACGCGTCTGGGCGGTGCCGTGCCCGAGTTGACGGCGGCGGCGGCCATTCATGGCGAACCGCGGTCGGTGGCGAGGGTCAGCGAGGCCGGTGCTACGTGGCGAGGTCGGTGGCTGCCGCGTATGGCCTTGGCCGTTGGCCATTAAGGCGGGACGGCGCCGACAGAGACGTGGCACAGTGGGTTTCGTCGGGCGGCGCCTCCGGACGGCGTGGACGGCGGTGGCCGGTGCTACGGGTCAAGGTGGGATGTCGGCGGGGACCAGGGGTGACGTGGTGATCCGGGGAAAGGATTGAGATGAGCAGGGAAGGCAGCAGTAGAGCGGCAGGAGTTGATGCCACCGCGTGCAATTCGCACGCTCTGGCCGCGCTCTGTGCGTGCTCACAGGGTGTTCGACGCAATGCCAGAGGCATCTTCATTGATCCAAACGAGCTACCACTTAACAGAGTGATGTTTGAAAGGTTGGCAAGGCTATTAGACATGCTGGTTAGGCCAGATGATCAAGAGTGCAGTGTAGTTTGGTGATAGGCAAAAATGTTGTCATGCACACAATCTGTTCGACAGAATGATAGAGCTAGCTAGGAGACTTTGTTGGGAGTGGGACTTGGCAGGATAGTGTCTCCTTAGTGATCATAGATTATGGTGGAGTTGGTTTGTGGAAGGAGCAAACTTGCTAGTGCAAGTTTTGCAAAAATTCACTTCTGGACAGTAACTTCAGAGAGGTGTTTGGTGGACTTAGAAAATTCAAATGGGGATGATCTTCTGGACTTAAGGGTTTAGCTGGAAGGACTAAAATATGGACAAGTATCAAAAATTTTAGAGCAAGGAAAATTGGGGTTGCAGTAGAAACCTAGAAAATGGATAGAAATGAAAAAGAGGATGGTTCACTCAAATTTTGCAAAACACCAAGTTGGGTTTTTGCACCAAAGTGACATATAGGCATCATAAGACCTCTCAGAATTATGGTGGAATTTTTAAAGAATTATTTAAATTAGTTGTAGTGCAACAGAAGCATTTAAAATACTGAAAATGCTATTAAAATAGTTATTTAGAGACAAATTTGATTATGAAAATAATTTCTACTGTTATTAAACAAATAATGAAATGACTCAAGATACAACAAGAGCCCACAAAATTATTACCAAAATTTCCGAATGGAGGGAAGAATTTTGAAAGATAGGAATAGAAAAGGCTCTAAAATTATTAAAGAACCTAATATAATTCAAAATTTTATTTCTAGCCAAATTTTAATTAATAAAAATGTAATTAAAATTTTGGGGTGTTACAAACTCTACCCCCCTTAAGAAAATCTCGCCCTCGAGATTTGTTAAGGACGGAAGAATTTACAAGCATACCACACAGACAAAACACTCATATGAAAAATGCAATCATAGCAATACATTCATGACATACAAACAAAACAAAGATCACATCATGCAAACAAACACTACATGCTACGCAAACGCAGTCACGACCGTCTACGGTCCGAAAACGAGATCTTCGGAGTCAAGCGGAAGGCTTCCCGGTGTTGGAACACATCCTTCTTCTTCCGGAGGGAGTGGAGGAAGTTGAGGGAGCAAACGAAGAACGTGTCCCTCCTGAGTTGGCAGAGGGGGTCCGCCAATGGCGATCCGGGGATTCAGAACAGCAAGGTAGTGGAGATACTCCAGTATTTGCTGGGTGAAACGCTCCTAGGCCATCACATATTGAATGAGATAAACCAGGGCTGGATCGCTCTCCGCACGTCCACAGCGGAACGTAGCTTCTGCTCCAAAAGCAGCGCGGCTTGGGAAATAGCAGTATTCTCTTGTGCTGGCACAAGGTACCGCAAATCGAAGACGGGTGACTGCTTCATACGCAGCAGACTCAAAGGCCATGCTTGGGGTGGGCATGGATCTCCCGATGAAGATAACATAGGGAAGGCCTTGGTTTAAATCTGCTGGTGGAATATGTACAGCTGCCCAGTATTTCGAGAGATCAGGAGTGATTCTCGATTTGAACAGCTCATACAGGGGTGGATGGGTGGAGCCAAGAGTATTGCGGGTAAAATCCCACAATATCTTAACAAAACTACCAGGTCTTGCATCGGGGGTCCTCAGATAAGCTCCGGGGTGAGACATCGGTGGATGAATGGGAAAGGCAGTGCTTGATGCTGATGGTTGCTGGTGTTGAAAATGAGAGTGGCCTCTTATAGAGAGCCTGGGTCATGAAACATGAAGTGGTGCCGGTACGACTGAGGCACCGACTCCGGCGCGGGGCTGTCTGAGTCAAAGTTTCAGGCCTCAATCCCCAAAAGAAATGTGACACACTATTGTGCATGTCGGTTAGGGGATTCGGCAGTCACATCTAGAATTTACTCCGCAAATACTCTTCAAGCAATTCATGCCAGATCACACATACTATGAGATGATGACACACAGGTGGTTACAAGCTCACTACGCCACACAACCGCTACTGCGGAACTAAAGGAAAAACCGGCCACTAGGGCTTGACAACAATTCTGGTGGACTCAGTCCACCTGGTTGATATCTAGCCGGGCGCGTCTTGCGGATGCCGAGTCCTCTCCGGGTGCTTCCGCGTCGGAGCTGGCCGGGTAGGATGAGGAGCTACAGGGCTGGAGTAGCGGTGGTGGCCTTCGCGGGGTATCGAGGTCACCGTCCCATTGGAGTAGGCCTCCAAGAGACGACGGAGATCTCCGGGTGAGGCGATGGCATTGCCCGGGTAGATGACATGGTCAGAGCTTGGGGGCTCAACCGGCCTTCCAAGCAGCACTATCGGGGTGTCGGTGGCGGGTGCGACTTCACTCCTTGCTGGGGTCAGGAGAGCGAGCGTCCTGCGGGTCTCAATCAGATCAAAGGTGACCTGATCGAACAGTGCCTCCTGCGCTCTCAGGTAGCGCACCAGATGCACCAGGGCAGGGTCCGACTCATGGTCCCCGTTGGCGACCTGGGTCGGTCTACCATAGCCTTCACGGCTAGGGTAGTAGTAGAAGGAGCGGCAGTTAACCCTCGGCGACAGGTGCCGAAGATGAACTATAGCCTCTCGGGCTGCAAGTTGGATGGCTTGGGGCTCGTCGGAGGTCGTCCTCCCGGTGAACCGGTAGGGGCGCTCCGATGTGATGCCTCTCCCGTAGAGGTGCACCGTGGCCCAGAAGTGATGGATGGAATTACTCGTGTGCTCTTGGTACACGACATATTCCGGCGGCTCGTCGATGCCGAAGGCACGACGGGTGAGATTGGCGAGGATGGCTACGAAGCCTTCGAGCTCGACTGCGGTGGTCTCGTTGCGAACGAGGGGGCCTGGCATCTTGGTGGTTGGATATCGAACTGGGAATGAGGCTGTGATGTGCTGAGTTTGGGGTAAGGCTTCCTTTATAAGTCAGCCGAGTCTTCCATCGCACGCTTGTGGATGGGAAAGCTCAGGTGTTGGCACAGGCACACGGCCTGTGGATAGACTGATAGGTTGGGCACCGGCTATCAAAAGATGTCGGTTGCCACTGTGGATGGGATAGACTTGACTGTGGACAGGAAAAGTTGTGGATGGTGTGGAAACCTAGGGATGGTGACCAGGCTAAGATAGGATTAGCCAATGGTCAGCCTGGCTCTGATACCAAGGCTGTCGGGGCCGGATTTCGGGAACACAATATTCCAGAAATTAACCCCTAGTGTCATCACCAGCCCAGGATTACTGTTACTGGTGGACACATCCTTGTTACAGATTACCAAGCATTTACAAGAATTTGATACAAGACCATAAAGGTCTACTGATACAACAATGACTCCGGTGGTGGATGAAGGAATTGGCTTGTGGATCTCCAACATCGATGGGGCTCCATTCCCAGAGGAACAGCTGACCCGGATAACTCCTATCCCGCGTGGCTGTACTCCTAGGCTTCGCACGGACGTCGCTGTAGTTTTCCCCGTAGAACTCCTAACCTGGCCAAGTAAATAGCCAGGGACAAGCCTGTGAGTACGTTTGAATGTACTCGCAAACATCATGGACAAATGATATAACAAATGCAGCAAACAATTATATGGTCATGATGAATTAAACTATATGCATATGCTCATGATGGACTTATACTAAATGCATGCTGACAGTATTAAAACAGGACATGATGAATAATAGTTAGTGCAGAAAATAAATATTAGTATCAATAAAATTTAAAAGAAATGCCGGTCGGATGTCAAGTGACACCACGGTCGGTCTTGAAAAGAAATGCCAGTCGGGTGTCCACAAGAGTAGTGGCGTGATAGAACCGCCTGAAACTCGAGGGACGCCACAAAAGGTTTTGAAAATAAAGGCGAGTGTCCGGGGTAGTCCAGCCAGCCCCTGAGACACTCTGGAAATAAAATAAGAGAAACGGGTTAGTCCGCAATAATAATCATATCATCCATAATATTCATAACAGCACCAGTAGCAGTAAAAATTAACCTGCAAAATACACCATGCTCAATTTTAAATTATTTCCTCCGGAGACCGACTCTAAGACCGACACTTGACCAACCCAGACTGTAGTCCTTAACCGCGGACACGGCTATTCGAATAGGTTTTTAATCTCTGCAGAGGGTGTACTCTTTACCCACCAGTATAGGATTTCTTTAGTCAGTATCGTGACACTGACTAATTCCCATTACGGTCTTTGGGTTGAAAACACGCCTGACGCGCACACACCGTCCAGATGCCAGGAATCACCCAAAGCATCGCTCCAGAAACTTTAAGTCAGGGAGGCTACAACCTCCGAAAAGCATGGGATCACTATTAAACGCGCGGATTACAAGGGGTGCCCCCCTCTCGGCTACAACCGGAAACACCCATGCCCCTGACCCGATGACAGCTACAACCTTCATCGTAGTCCTCTGGGTGGTGTGCACCCGGACAGGGGTTATCAACTTACTAAGCCGTACCCTCCTTTCGGAAGGACCCGTGGCAGCACGGAACAAGTATGGAGGTTACCGGAACAAGACTCGATCTACGGCCGACTCAGGAGGCTTATGTTTTCCTGCAGTGGTTAGCACAAACAAGTATATTCCTTCAATAGTATCACCAGGACAGGGCCACAACCCTTGCCTGCTTTCACATATATCTCGTGACACCACCGTGTCAAAAATGGCCCGTGCCCACCGGCACGTCCAAAGCAGGAGCACACTCCTGGTTCTTATAACTTGTGCATGTTAGAACTTATATGATATGCATGCAAGAGAAAACATGACCATGCATGTATGCTATATCACTACCCATAAGCAAATTCTATTAAAAGCATCAAACCATGCTAAAAATATACTAGCAAACAATTATCAAGCATTCACCATATCAAGTGTTCAAGATGCTTGCCTTGAACATGCAGAAGCATTGGGTGCATACCAAAAGTTTTGAAAATATTATCTCCCCTCCATTTCCTATTTCAAAATACTTAAATCACCACACAATTCAAAGACAGTGCTAAAAAGTATTTCAAATGTTTTTGAAATAAATACTAAAATAAACTAGGGAATGTTTAAGAAATAACAGAAAAAGAATTAATTTATTTAGAGCATATTTGAATTACTTATGGAATTACTAAGTGGAATATATGATTAAAAGCAATGTTTAAATGATTAAACAGAAACTATATATGGGAAAAATGTTCACCTAATTTAAATAAACAGAGCATGATTTTAGAAACCTACAGAAATTTGAATTACCAATTTTAGAGTAGAAATGGCTACTATGGAATTATTTGAATATGTGCTGAAAGGAAAAAGGGAGAGATCAGAGATGCGCCTTGAGCGCTGGATAGCCGGATGGCGCTTCTGGGCCAAGCCCAGAGACTCAGCCGCGCGGGCGAGTCGCTGACGGAGGGGGACCACCAGTCGGGTTTGACTGGCGTCGTCTCCCTCCTCCCGCGACAGAACAGAGCGCGGGGCTCCGGCGAAGCTCGCCGGCGAACGGCGAGGCCCCACGGCGAGCTCAGGCCACCGCTGAGTCCAGGAGACCGGGGCGGTCCCACCGGTGTACGACTTGATCGGCGGGGAGCACGGAATCACGGCGGCGAGGTCTTCCCGAGAAGCTCCGGCGGAGGCGTTTTGGGCGTTTCGCCCACGGTGGCTCCCGAGCAAAATTGAGGAGGGAAACGGATTCGCGGGACTGTGGTGAAGCTCCGGGTGCTGAGAGTGGAGAGGGGAAGACACTGGAGAGGTGGTGAGCTTCGAGGAAGTGGCGGCGGCAGAGGCGGCCGGAGTCGAGGAAGACGGCCTCTCTGGTTGTGCTGCTGCTACGGGAGGGTTGGTGAGGGGGAGAGGGAGGTGCTGTGAGGAGTGCAGCGGCCTCAGGGGGCCTTTTATAGGCGGGGCGACGCGGTGCCGTGGCTTCCCGGAGAAGGCACAACGGCGGCGGCGATTTAAGGCAGAACGTGGGCGGCGGCGAGGTTGGTGAGTTGAGGATCAGCTCAGGAGGGTTGGCGGTTGCGCGAGAGTGCGCTGGCTGGCTTGGGAACGAGCCACGCGTCTGGGCGGTGCCGTGCCCGAGCTGACGGCGGCGGCGGCCATTCATGGCGAACCGCGGTCGGTGGCGAGGGTCAGCGAGGCCGGTGCTACGTGGCGAGGTCGGTGGCTGCCGCGTATGGCCTTGGCCGTTGGCCATTAAGGCGGGACGGCGCCGACAGAGACGTGGCACAGTGGGTTTCGTCGGGCGGCGCCTCCGGACGGCGTGGACGGCGGTGGCCGGTGCTACGGGTCAAGGTGGGATGTCGGCGGGGACCAGGGGTGACGTGGTGATCCAGGGAAAGGATTGAGATGAGCAGGGAAGGCAGCAGTAGAGCGGCATGAGTTGATGCCACCGCGTGCAATTCGCACGCTCTGGCCGCGCTCTGTGCGTGCTCACAGGGTGTTCGACGCAATGCCAGAGGCATCTTCATTGATCCAAACGAGCTACCACTTAACAGAGTGATGTTTGAAAGGTTGGCAAGGCTATTAGACATGCTGGTTAGGCCAGATGATCAAGAGTGCGGTGTAGTTTGGTGATAGGCAAAAATGTTGTCATGCACACAATGTGTTCGACAGAATGATAGAGCTAGCTAGGAGACTTTGTTGGGAGTGGGACTTGGCAGGATAGTGTCTCCTTAGTGATCATAGATTATGGTGGAGTTGGTTTGTGGAAGGAGCAAACTTGCTAGTGCAAGTTTTGCAAAAATTCACTTCTGGACAGTAACTTCAGAGAGGTGTTTGGTGGACTTAGAAAATTCAAATGGGGATGATCTTCTGGACTTAAGGGTTTAGCTGGAAGGACTAAAATATGGACAAGTATCAAAAATTTTAGAGCAAGGAAAATTGGGGTTGCAGTAGAAACCTAGAAAATGGATAGAAATGAAAAAGAGGATGGTTCACTCAAATTTTGCAAAACACCAAGTTGGGTTTTTGCACCAAAGTGACATATAGGCATCATAAGACCTCTCAGAATTATGGTGGAATTTTTAGAGAATTATTTAAATTAGTTGTAGTGCAACAGAAGCATTTAAAATACTGAAAATGCTATTAAAATAGTTATTTAGAGACAAATTTTATTATGAAAATAATTTCTACTGTTATTAAACAAATAATGAAATGACTCAAGATACAACCAGAGCCCACAAAATTATTACCAAAATTTCCGAATGTAGGGAAGAATTTTGAAAGATAGGAATAGAAAAGGCTCTAAAATTATTAAAGAACCTAATATAATTCAAAATTTTATTTCTAGCCAAATTTTAATTAATAAAAATGTGATTAAATTTTTGGGGTGTTACACAGGCGCCCGCTGCCTCGACACGTCGGGATAATTCATCTCCTGACGAGGCCTTAGGAGGCGCCACGACGCCGAGTCGTGCGCGCAGGCCGCCTCCTCTGCGGTATCGAAGGTGCCGAGGAAGAGGCGTTTCTCGCCAAACATGATCTCGGAGGAGAAGCCGCCGGAGCGGCGCTCGCGGACTCCGCGAAAATCCGAAGCTCCCAGGCGCCGCATCGACATGATGGCACACAGGCGGCGATGCTAGTGAGAGAGGGGTCGAGACGAGTGCGCGACGGACGGAGTGAGAGGTGGCGAGATGAGCGTGCCTTCCTATAGCGAGGGTCGGCCGCGGCGGCGCGCCAAAACAAGCGCGGAACCTTTCCCGCGCTAGGTCGATTTCCCCCGCGCGGGAACCTTTCCCGCGTGCTGGAGCTAGCGCGGTCATGAAATGGGTCGGCGCGTTGGACACGCTGCCGACCCAAATCGAAAAGAGGGCGAACGCCGGGCGGGCTGCCGACCCAAATGAACAAAAAGCGGACAAAAGCGCCGTCCGTTTAGGTCGACCCGTTGGAGTTGCTCTTAGGTGCTGATGAAACAATGCCAAGTTGTTAATGAAGAAGGCAATCATTTGTCCTCTATATTGATGGAGCTGTTCATTGCCTGCTTTGCATGATACACCAAGGTCATTCTCAAAACCGACTGGGGTGATGGTGTCATTGTGATTCCTTTCCACGAAGATCGTAGCGACAGTGGAAGAGGAAATCAAGCACGTCGATCAAGAAATCAGGGATTGAGATCAAGTGACTTGCTAGTCACCAGTCACCAATGAACAGTACGGTGCCTTGCCCCCCTCTCCACACCGTTCGATCCAGAGCCGACGGCCAGATCTGCGTGAACAGTACCCCGCATCAACAGTGTTTTTGCTACAGTACCCCATCAACTGTGCTCCTCGCTACAGTACCCCCAAACAGTGTTTTCGCTACAGTTTTAAAATCTGAACCGCCCCTCCCTGATCCAACGGCTGGGGGGGCGCCAGTTACGCCGTGACTTGCTAGTCACCAGTCACTGGATCTCAGTCCAGAAATCAGAGATCCACCACGCCACGATCGTCCCTAAAGATATGGTTGGCTAGCTAGCTTGCTATAGTTCATAGTGCGTGCAGGGTGCAGCTGCAGTAATTAACCGATAGCGACTACCGGACAGATGGATCCTGACCCCGGCCGGCCGGCCGTGCTAGTGCGGTATTTACTGTGCGTTTTATAATGGGTGGGTGCTCCAATCCTACCCTTGACGCTTTGAGTGCTGCATGCATTGCGCTGGCGCTTGCGAACGACTCGCTCACTCATTCTACCAAGTTGGTCAACGCATGTAATAAGTGGTGCAGAAAATGCCTACTGCCTGCGGCGAACATGCAAGAATATACTAGTATCCGCTCAAAAAAAAGATATTAGTATCTCGCAAAAAAAAAAGAGAAGATACTAGTATAGCCGAAACCAACTTTTGGGTAGCCTTAAAAAACAAACCGGATAATAAGAAGATATACTAGTTAAGAGGCATGTGACACGACGCAGGAGCGGGGCGGATAGGCGGCATGCCATTGATATCGCTTCTCCTTGTTGCAAGATAGTAGTACGTACATTTACCGCGTCCGGCACAATGGCACGCCACCTGCGCCTGCTTGCCTGCCAAGGTGACCGCGACGGCAGCGCGAGAGGCGAGATCCCTCCAGCCCATACGCAGCAGCAGCCTGTCCGTGTGGCAGTTGCAAGTAATATTCCTGACTCCTTTATGTACCAAACGGATGATTCACCATTCCTTCAATGCGTGATAGGTTACAAATATTTATTTATACTCCTACAGGAGTAGTACTTTCTAAACAAATAAGAGAATGCCTAGTTTGTCTCTACTTCTTGTAACTAGTGTATTGTATTTTTAACATGCATGCATGCTACCATGCGGCATAAGCACGAAATGTTTCTAGTTAACAGAAAAGGAATACCATAGGGTGCATCTCTCATCTCACCAACAAAAAAACTTCGTAGCACCGCGCCGACCATGTGTCGTGACGCATGAGCGAAGCTAGGGGCTAGCCGATGCGACGCGTGCTGTCATCCGCCGTACGACTAGTAGGCGTCTCAAACCCACGCATGGACGATCACTCGCCGTCCCAACTAAACGGTGTCTCAAACCGCGGGCGTCTGGCTCTGGCTGGCGCAACGGTGTTGCGAGTCTTAGAGCATTTCTAGCCGTTCCCTCAAGAAACCCTCCAGGATCATTTTTTCATCTGGTGCTAAAAACATGAGCCATTCGGACCTCCCAAGATCTCGTTTTGCGTCGGATTTAGTCAAAAACACATCCGGCGATCCTAGCCGAGACCCAAGAACCCGGGGAGAGCTGGGGGCACCGGCGCTAATCTCTTTTCATTTTGGGCCCACTTTCGGCGAATTTTCCCTCTTTCTCTCTCCCATCTCTCCTCTTTTTCCACCCAACACAGCACACAGGAGGAAGCCGTGGAGACGGGGAAGAGGGAGCTAGCCGGCCACCGTCGACGTGCTCGCCGCGGCCAGCCTCCTCTGCTCCGCCCCCCGTTTGCTCCGCTCCCTGCCCCGCCGTCGTGTTCGACGCCAAAAAGAAGACCTGGGCGCGCTGTCGTGCCGCCGCGGGCGCGATCAGGACGGTCCGGACACGGCGAGCCTGCGGACGCGGGCGGGTGTGGCCATGGCCTAGACAGCGTGGGCGGGCGTGGCCATGGCCTGGACGGCATGGACGCGGGCGGGCGTGGCCATGGCCTGGACGGCATGGACGCGGGCGGGCGTGGCCATGGCCTGGATGGCCTGGGCGCGGTCGTGGTGGTCGCCGTGGGAGCTCGCGGACAGCCTGGGTGGCCTCCTGCTCTGGACCGTGCTCGTCGCCATGGCCCTCCACCGCCGCCACCACCTCCCGCTCCTGCCCGTCTGTTGCCTCTCGTGGCGGCCTCCCTCTCGCCATGTCCCCTCCCCGAGGGCGCGCCTCCCGATCTCCCGATCTGCTAGTGGCCGGCCTGGATAGGAGCTTGCCAGCGGCCTCCCGATCTTCTCCGCCTCCATGTCAGGACAGGGAGCTCCCCGACTACGGGCTGCCAACCAGACCAACGCCTCCTTCTCCGGCACCTCCGACGCATCTCCGCCTCGAGCTCCATGTATACTGGATTGAGCATCAATCTCCGGCTGCAGCTCCTTTTCTAACTAAATTCGGTCTCCATTATTTGCAGTTTTTAGTTTTCCCTCGAGGCCGTGCAGGAGCGGCGTGTGCGAGTATTTGGGTGGGGGCGGTTGGAAAGTTTCTCCTCCCCAGTGCAAAATTTCCGTCGGGGCAACCCTAGGTGGCAGAAAAAACGCCTCCTGGGGGGCACAACGGCTGGACATGCTCTTAGAGAAACTCCAACAGAGCGACCCATTTCGTGTGCTGGCGTCCGTTTGGGTCGACGTAGACAGACAAGTCGGCCCACCACGCCGACACAAACGGACGTGCGTCTGATGGCTTCTCGCCCCTCGTTGGTTATCCCAAGTGGAAGGTTGAGATGTAGCGTAGCGGCAAATTTCCCTTGGCAAAGATACCAAGGATCGAATCCTGTGAGACTCCGAGGGTCGACAAGTAGGTGTCAACGGCGCCAGAAACTTAGCGGTTGACGGGACCTGCACACAGATATAGATAACTTTGCTCCCAACGAGTACAGAGAGGTTGTCAATCCCTCCGGCCTTGTTGTTTGCAAAGGATCAAACACAAGAGATAATAATGATAGCTATGACTGCAACTAGGAAATAAAAACAGGAAGTAAATAGAAGGTGTGATCAACGGTGGTAATATGGACAGGGGTCCCATGATGTTCACTAGTGATGTCTCTCTCCCAAAAGACGATAAAACAGCAAAGCGAGGTAAACAAATTACAGCTGGGCAATTGACAGGATTATGTGCGCAAACCAATGCTAACTATGCTGCAAAGAAAGGTAGAGGCTCAAAAGCATGGGCGGTACGCCAAGGCAAGTAGACCGAAATCCATCTGCATCTACTACTAATCATCCACCTTGAGATATCTATCAAGAACATCTCGCTGGTATTAAGCTGCGAATCCCACCCAAAGTGTAAACTCAAAGCAACAGACAACTGCATTAAAAGAACTTTGCGTAAAGTAAACAATCCTTGCACCTGCAAGTACAAGCACCGTTGTTTTCTCCCTTGTGGCAACAACACATCCTCTAGACTCATGTTTCTGTCACTCAAGCTAGTCATCATGGGGCATGAACCCACAATCAAGCATAACGCTCCCTCTTGTAGTTACTACCTACTACTTGGCCAAAGCAATAAACAACAACGGAGAACATGCAAGAATTACTCAAGAACAAAGATATAAAAGAGGTGAATCAAATATATTACTCAAACACAATCTGAACATAGTCTCATAATCCATCAGATCCCAGCAAACTCAGCAAAGCAACAGCAGAAAGATTACATATGTGCCTCGATCATGTAGGGCAGCTCACGAGGTCTAAACCATGAAAAGCAAAGAGGGGAGGAGAACATCACATAGCTACTGATCATGGACCCATGGTCCAAGGTGGACTACTCATGACTCATCCGGGAAGCGTCCATGGTGGTGGAGAAGCTCCCGGTGGTGGTTCTCCCCTCCGGCAAGGTGCCGGGAAGAGTTCTCCTGATGCTCCCGATCTTGGAAGCGCTGCGGCGGCGGAACAGAGGCGAGATCATGAAAAAGGGTTCTGTCCTCGAGGGTTTCGGGACGAGAGGGATATATATGCGAAGGGGGGCAGCCAGAGGCGGAGAAGGGGCCCCAGGCGCCCCCCTGGCGCGGCCAGAGGTGGGGCCGCCCAGGTGGCTTCCTGGGCCTCCCCTGGCTCCCCTCTGGCCCATCTTTGGTTCTTCGCGAAGCTTCCTGTACGCTGATTTTTCCTATATTTTTCCTGGAATTTTTGGAGCACTTTTAATATGGGGGAAACCTGAAATAGAAAAACAGCAGAAAACAGGAACTGGCACTGTGGTGCACTGAGTTAATAGGTTAGTCCAAATATGATCAAAAGTGTATGGAAGTGCATCAATATCATAGCAATATCACACAAAAGAAGCATGGAGCAAGCAGAAATTATAGATACATTTTGGACGTATCAACATCCCCATGCTTAATTCCTGCTCGTCCTCGAGTAGGTAAATGATAACAAGCATAATTTCTGTGGTGACATGCTACCAACCATATAAGAACTTTTTAAGTAAAGCAATCAAGCCATGTAATTCAATTCAAGTCATAACAAGCAAGAGTCTATATTAGCATTGTAACAAGCAACATAAGAACATAAAGGTGCAAGAGCTCTCGCTGTCCGTGACTCGAATGTCTTCAAATGGTGTTTGCGTGCAAGAAAGGGGATAGGGATATATGAGAGAGTAAAACATAGTTTTTGTATTGTTGAGAACTTAATCTACTAAAGTTTCACACTTGGTCTTCTTTGGAATCTTATCTTGACTCATCCCCAGACCACTAGCCAGGTACAAGTCAAAATGATCCACTCCCTTTCGATATTTTGAGCACTCATGCAATGGATGAGCGTAAGCAAGAAAGTTGACACTTAGGATGGCAAAGAGAGAAAAATGATGAAGGGGGAAGACAAAAAAGGTGTGAAAGGCTCACATCAATGAGGACAATCATAGGCGAGAGAAAGCCAAATGATAGATATGATGTGAGGAGTAGGGATTGCCATGCAACGGATGCACATATGAGCTAAGGTAAGCTCTCCAATGGAACTAGTGGGGGTGCATCCAACTTGCTCGCTCAAGAAGTCCTAGAGCTCTTTTGAGGAGGCTCATCATTGGAATATACAAGCCAAGTTCTATAGTGTGAAGGTCCCCACATAGCTATATGCATGAATGATAATCTCTATGGAGTACAAGGTATAAGATGGAGTACCAGTGTGGATCTCTCAAAAGGAATAGTAGTGTGCCCCCTTCTCTCTTTTTATTTCTTTTTCTCTTTTTTCTCTTTTTTTATTTTTTTGTGGCCTCAATGGCTCTTTCTATTTAACTCTCATTTGTCCTCTTTGGGATCTTTTAATTTTGTCCTCTTTGGGATCTTTTCCTCACTTTAGGGGCAACACTCTATATATTACAAGAAGTATAGAAGATCTTTCACACTTTACAACAGTACTCAACATAAAGAAGATGAAACTATCATGATGTATGCAAATGTATGCCTCTGCCAGTGTAGCAGGATATGCAATGATACTAGCGCATCATGTAGCAATGATTAGGGCAAGGCCCAACTAGCATGCGGCTCATCGATCAAGCAAAAGCATGTATGACATGAAGATCAAGTCATGAGAAGATGGATGTTGCATGGCAATGTATCTCGGAATGGCTATGGAAATGCCTTGATAGGTAGGTATGGTGGCTGTTTTGAGGAAGGATATAATGAGGCTTATGATGACAGAGCGTATCATGCCAAGGATTTGGATGCACCGGCGAAGTATGCGCCAACTCTCGAGGTGAGAAAGGGCAATGCACGGTACCGAAGAGGCTAGAAAAAATATGGCTAGGTGGAAGTGTCAACTTTCGAATACTCACATTAGTCCGAAGAACTCATGCACTTATTATCGGTAACTCTCAATCTAATTAGGAGGTTCACAAAGAGATAAGTACCCCAAGGAGGAGTGTATGGGGGTTTGGTTATCCTTGCGCATCCTCGACTCGTGGTACGTGAGTGTACTCTAATATTCGATCCCTCCAAAGATTAGTGATCCATCTAGTAGCTACAGTTCTCAACTATTTTGTAGGTTTTCGAAAATAAACACGGATTGCCCAAAATACGACATCTATCACTAATAGGCTAAAGCTCTTGACACCAAAAGTTCAGACATTACTCATGGCAATACCTCAAAACTATTGCAAGTTACTACTAAAATTAAATAGCAACCTCAATTACCTACTTTAAGTTAAGACACACAACTCAGTGCAACAGGCAAACTCTCTTAACAAGATAAACATGAAAACTCAAGAGAGTTCAGCAACCAACTAAACAAAAGCTCTTTAAAAAGAAAAGCATGAAAACTAAGAGCTAAACATGACAGCAGCTATGGAAAGACAAAGAACACACACAACAAAGATAAGCATGAAAATCCTATGTTGTGTTCTAGGTTGAAGTGGAGCGTGTTTCTCTCCCACACAAAGAAAGCTGGGTTCTAACTTGTTATGAACAGCAAGCAAAGCTAAAGAAAACTAAAAAAAGAAACTAAGAGCAAGACGCTCCAAGCATAGCACATAACGCATGAAGTGAAAAAATATAGTGGAACGAAAGACGAACTGATAATTGTTGATGGAGAAGGGGATGCATGGGGGCATCCCCAAGCTTATACGCTTGAGTCTTCTTGAATATTTCTCGGGGGTGCACGGGGGCATCCCCAAGCTTGAGCGTTTGACCCTCCTGGATCTTCTTTTATCATCTTCCCTCGCACACTTGAAAACTCCCTTCATACATAACTCATCATAATCTGATTAGCGAGGTTAGTACCCACAATAAAATAATTTTCCCTACTGGAAATAAAGATAATCTTGAAGAGCTACTGTTTCTCAAGATTGCCAAAAGGTTTTTGCAAAGAAAAAGCAAGCTCAAGGTTTGCAAAACGAAGAAAAGGCAAAACAGGACAGAATCTGTGAAAAACAGACCAGCAGGTAGTAAATAATTTTTTCGGGGCACTTCTGCAACTCAAATCAAAAAACTCAGAACAGACGCTCGAAAGCCAATTGTATAGAGCACGCTGTCAAAACAATTCAGATAAAAAAGATGATCTGGTGATTTTATTCGAATTTTTCTGTCCAAGGACAGAATCTGTTTTCTAGACAGCACGTCATAACTTTTGAACTTTCTTGCAATCGGAGGCTAAACTTGGCACAAAGCTGAAAAGAAAAGATACAATGATGATGCTACTGTAGTAACAAACATCAAGACACAACAAAAGCAAAATAAAACCTAATTCGTTGTGGGCTGCATCCCAAAAGCGCTTTCTTTTATGCCTTTAAGCTAGGCATGATGCAAAAAGAGAAGATCAAGTTTTATCAAGAGTAAGAGAATAGCTAGCTCGTGTAACGGACTCAAAAGGCAACTTAATCTTCTTTCTAGGGAAGTGTTCCATCCCTTTCTTGAGAGGGAATTGGAATTTTATATTCCCCTCTTTCATGTCAATGATAGCACCAATGGTGCGAAGAAAAGGGCGTCCCAAAATAATTGGACATGAAGGTTCACATTCAATATCCATAATAGTAAAATCAACGGGAACATAATTGTCATTGACAATGATAAGAAGATCGTCGATCTTCCCCAAAGGTTTCTTTACGGAAGAATCAACAAGACGAACACCAAAAGAACAAGGATCAAAAGGTTTCAATTCAAACATATCAGACATTCTATTGGGCATAACGGAGGTACTAGCTCCAACATCACATAAAGCATAGCAAGAGAAGTTATTCAACTTAATTTTAATCATAGGATCCCAACTATCTTCTAGCTTTCTAGGTATGGAGGCTTCTACCCTAAGCTTCTCCTCCCTAGCTTTGATGAGAGCATTAGTGATATGCTCCGTGAAGGCAAGATTAAGTGTGCTAGTGTGGGGATCTCTAGACATCTTGTGAAGAAAACCAATAACTTCAGAAAGGGTGCAATTATCAAAATCAAGGTCACTACTATCAAGTAAAGTGGTAGTGGTGTCCTTTAGGCTCACTTGTTTGGTAGCTTCTATGGTCATAGGAGTTTCTTCTTCTATGGTTGAGGTCATAGCATCACCATTAATAGGTCCAATGGGACTATGAGTGCATTGGGTGCTAAGAGTTTGGATATCCTCAACAACTTGAATAGTAGCAACAGTGTGATGGGTAGGAAGGCTCTTAATTCTATCTTCTTCCTCCTTTTCTCTAGCCCATCTCTCTTTAAGTTTAGCCATCATCCTAATGTTTTCATTAATTTGCACTTGAATAGCATTCATAGGAGTGGTCTTCCTCTCCTCAAGAGGAGAAGTTCTAATTTTAAGCAACTCTACCTCATGGGCTAAATTGTCTACCTTCGAAGAGAGATTATCTAGTTTGTCTAGTTTTTCTTCTACACTCTTATTGAAGGCCTTTTGGGTAGTGATGAAGTCTTTAAGTATAATCTCTAGTTCAGAAGTGGAGTTATTGGTTCTAGGATAAGTATTGTTGTTCCCATAGGAATTAGAGGGGAACGGTCTAGGGTTGCTACCAAAATTACTCCTATAAGCATTGTTTTGAAGTTGTTTCTAGAGATAAAGTTCACATCTACTTGATCTTGAGCAATCAAAGAATTTAAAGGAACATCATGAGGATCAATAGAAGATTGCTTGGAAAGTAGAGACATGATCAAGTCAACTTTTTCATTTAGGGAGGAAATCTCCTCGATAGAGTTTACCTTCCTACCTGTTGGAGCGCGTTCGGTGTGCCATTGGGAATAATTGGTCATCATCTCGTTGAGAAGTTTCTTGGCAGCACCAAGTGTAGTTGACATAAAGGTTCCTCCCGCGACCAAATCTAACAAGTTCCGCGAGGTAAAGTTCAAGCCTGCATAAAAAGTTTGGATAACCATCCAAGTAGTCAAACCATGAGTAGGGCAGTTCTTGACAAGAGATTTCATGCGTTCCCAAGCTTGGGCAACGTGTTCATTATTCAATTGTTTAAAATTCATTATGTTACTCCTTAATTGGATAATTTTAGCAGGGGGATAGTACTTCCCAATAAAGGCATCCTTGCACTTGTCCCAAGAATCTATACTATTCCTAGGCAAGGATTGAAACCAGATTTTAGCTCCTCCTCTCAAGGAGAAAGGAAAAAGCTTAAGCTTAACAATATCACCATCTACTTCTTTGTACTTTTGCATATCACAGAGCTGAACAAAATTATTTAAGTGCAAAGCAGCATCATCTCCAGCACCGGAGAATTGATCTTTCATAACTAGGTTCAGTAAAGCAGGTTTAATCTCATAAGAAGGTGCTGAAGTGGCAGGTGTAGCAATAGGCGTGCAGATAAAGTCATTGTTGTTATGACTAGTGAAGTCACACAACTTGGTGTTCTCGGTGGAACCCATAGCAGCAGCAAGCAAGATAACTATTTTTGTGATTTTTGGTAAGGGACACTAAAGCAAAAACTGCAAGGTAAACTAACAAGACTAAAAAGAAAAGATAAAAGATAGCGTGCAACTCCCCTATCTTGAAGAGTGGAGTCCCCGGCAACGGCGCCAGAAACTTGCTTGATGGCTTCTCACCCCTCGTTGGTTACCCCAAGTGGAAGGTTGAGATGTAGCGTAGCGGCAAATTTCCCTTGGCAAAGATACCAAGGATCGAATCCCGTGAGACTCCGAGGGTCGACAAGTAGGTGTCAACGGGGCCAGAAACTTAGCGGTTGACGGGACCTGCACACAGATACCGATAACTTTGCTCCCAACGAGTACAGAGAGGTTGTCAATCCCTCCGGCCTTGTTGTTTACAAAGGATCAAACACAAGAGATAATAATGATAGTTATGACTGCAACTAGGAAATAAAAACAGGAAGTAAATAGAAGGTGTGATCAGCGGTGGTAATATGGACCGGGGTCCCATGATGTTCACTAGTGATGTCTCTCTCCCAAAAGACGATAAAATAGCAAAGCGAGGTAAACAAATTACAGCTGGGCAATTGACAGGATTATGTGCGCAAACCAATGCTAACTATGCTGCAAAGAAAGGTAGATGCTCAAAAGCATGGGCGGTACGCCAAGGCAAGTAGACCGAAATCCATCTGCATCTACTACTAATCATCCACCTTGAGATATCTATCCAGAACATCTCGCAGGTATTAAGTTGCGAATCCCACCCAAAGTGTAAACTCAAAGCAACAGACAACTGCATTAAAAGAACTTTGCGTAAAGTAAAAAATCCTTGCACCCGCAAGTACAAGCACCGTTGTTTTCTCCCTTGTGGCAACAGCACATCCCCTAGACTCATGTTTCTGTCACTCAAGCTAGTCATCAGGGGGCATGAACCCACAATCAAGCATAACACTCCCTCTTGGAGTTACTAACTACTACTTGGCCAAAGCAATAAATAGCAACGGAGAACATGCAAGAATTACTCAAGAACAAAGATATAAAAGAGGTGAATCAAATATATTACTCAAACACAATCTGAACATAGTCTCATAATCCATCAGATCCCAGCAAACTCAGCAAAGCAATAGTAGATAGATTACATATGTGCCTCGATCATGTAGGGCAGCTCACGAGGTCTAAACCATGAAGAGCAAAGAGGGGAGGAGAACATCACATAGCTACTGATCATGGACCCATGGTCCAAGGTGGACTACTCACGACTCATCCGGGAAGCTTCCATGGTGGTGGAGAAGCTCCCGGTGGTGGTTCTCCCCTCCGGCAGGGTGCCGGGAAGAGTTCTCCTGATGCTCCCAATCTTGGAAGCGCTGCGGCGGCAGAACAGAGGCGAGATCGCGAAAAAGGGTTCTGTCCTCGAGGTTTTCGGGACGAGAGGGATATATATGCGAAGGGGGGCAGCCAGAGGCGGAGCAGGGGCCCCAGGCGCCCCCCTGGCGCGGCCAGGGGTGGGGCCGCGCCAGGTGGCCGCCTGGGCCTCCCCTGGCTCCCCTCTGGCCCATCTTTGGTTCTTCGCGAAGCTTCCTGTACGCTGATTTTTCCTATATTTTTCCTGGAATTTTTGGAGCACTTTTAATATGGGGGAAACCTGAAATAGAAAAACAGCAGAAAACAGGAACTGGCACTGTGGTGCACCGAGTGAATAGGTTAGTCCAAATATGATCAAAAGTGTATAGAAGTGCATCAATATCATGGCAATATCACACAAAAGAATCATGGAGCAAGCAGAAATTATAGATACGTTTTGGACGTATCAGCGTCCACTTTTGGTCCGCCTCTCGACCCATTCCTGGCCCATTTTTTAGCCTGATTTGGGTCAGCGCAGACACGAGAAGGACGCGCGCGCGCTCGCCTTCTCCTCCCCCGGGCCCGCTGGTCGGTGGCACATTGGCCTCTCCCCATCCAACAAAAAACCCTCGCCCACTTCCTTCGCCGCTGATGCCTCTGCCCAGCTGGCGGCAACGCAACATCTGCTCAACAACGCCGCCACCCTCCCACATCGCTCGCCACCGCCGTCTTGCCGTCGGGCAACCGAC
>LR738713.1:873213781-873233013 GCA_902687465.1 Secale cereale
CCCCCCCCCCCCCCCCCACATGAGCAAGAGGACACCCTGGCAACTTCGTCAGCAGCACGCTCGTTGGATGCCGGCAGGGCAGCTAGCTCGCCCGTGCGCGCTGCGACCCCCTTCGCCGGCCATCTCTTTCGTCGACGCCCGCAAACTGTTCGACAATTTGCCAAGGTACAAAATGGACTCCCCCGACGAGTTCTTGTTCCAAAATTTCTTTTGCGACTCCGACGATTCGTCATCCGATGACGAGGAGGATATATTGGCTGCTGTGTTGGTCCATCACCACCGCAATAGCCAGCGCCCGGCGTTTTGTGGCTCCATTCCGGGCCACCTTCCGGCGTTGAATCGCAACCCAAAGAGAGGGCATTTCCTTTTTTGGAAGGACTATTTTGATACAACAAATCTGTTGTTTAAACATCCGAAATTCCGTCTTCATTTCCGTATGACTAGACATCTTTTCAACCGTATTAGAGAGGGGGTGGTCAGCTATGATGACTATTACAAGTGAAAAGAGGATACCGTTGGAAAGATTGGTTTCTCCTCTTATCAGAAATGCACTGCCGCCATCCGAATGCTTGCATACGGAGTTCCCGGTGATCTCATTAATGAGTACATCCATATGAGCGAGTCTACAGGCCTAGAGTCCCTATATAGGTTTTGCAAGGTTGTTATTGCTGTGTTTGGCCTTGAGTACTTGAGAGAGCCGACTGTTGAAGATACGGCCCGTTTGTTGGCGATGAATGCTAGTAGGGGCTTCCCAGGGATGCTTGACATCATAGACTGTATGCACTGGGAGTGGAAGAACTGCCCGTCTGCTTGGCAAGGGCAGTGCAAGGGCCATGTCAGGGCTTGCACTGTCATACTAGAGGTCGTGGCGTGTCAAGATCTCTGGATCTGGCACTCTTTCTTTGGCATGGCCAGATCACACCATGATATCAACGTGCTTCAGCTCTCCCCTGTGTTTGCTAGGCTTGTCGAAGGCAATAGCCCACCGGTGAAATTTACTATCAACGGACACAACTACGACAAAGGACACTTCCTGGGTGACGGTATCTATCCTCAGTGGACCACTATTGTGAAGACATTCCGCAACCCTGTCGGAGAGAAGAGGAAAAGATTTTCCCAAGAGCAAGAGAGTGCTAGGAAGGATTTCGAGCGTGCCTTTGGTGTTCTGCAATCTCGATGGGGCATCGTTCGGTACCCTGCTAACACCTGGAGCATGCAGAAACTGTGGGAGGTGATGACTGTTTGTGTGATCATGCACAATATGATCGTAGAAGATGAGCGCCCGGAACGTCTGTATGATCAAGGCTTTCAGTTTCATGGTGAGAATGTTGTGCCTGAGCATGGAGGAGCGGCAATGTTTGAACAGTTCACCCAGTTTCATCATGACATGCGCCCGGAAACCCATGTGCAACTGCAAAATGATTTGGTTGAGCATATGTGGGCTTATATTGGCAACCAATAGATGTATCTTCTTTATTCGGCTTGCAAAACTATGTGAGATATTTTAACTTTTATTTGGCTTGTAAAACTATGCTATTTATTTGGATGAAACTATATTATCTGACTATATGTTTGAATGCAAAAAATGTGTGTGTGAAACAATGCCAAAAGTAGCTATTTAGTGCTGCCAGCCGGCCACACACTACTAGGAAAAGGGCTATAGATGATATTGACACTAATGGCGCACCATGCATGTGGTGCGCCACTGCTATATAGCAGTGGCGCACCAAATACAGGTGCGCCATTAGTGTCCAAATTACTAATGGCGCACGAGAGACAAGGTGCGCCATTACTAACATCTTTTTTTTTATTTTTCCAAAACTAGTAATGGCGCACCACACACTCCGTGCCCCACTACTAACAATTTTTTTTCAATTTTTTCTCTTTTTTTCAAAAATAGTAATGGTGCACTACTTAACAGGTGCGCCATTAGTAACCAGTGTTACTAATGGCGCATTTTATTGTGGTGCGCCATTGGTAACCTGAGATCTTTATCCACCTACCACACTCACTTTCCCCACTTCATTCTCTCCACCTCCTCCTCCAAGCTTGTCTAGGCCGCCTCCTCCTCCACACCTCATTTGCACCATAGATTCACCCAAATTAAGTGGTTAAATTACCTTTTTTGATAGGTAAGTAAGGGGAAAGCTTTCTTTACGTTGTAGATCTACTTTTTTCTCCCTCCAACAACGTGCACATGCACTTTTTATGGCCTAGATCTTCATATGTTTGTGGTGTTGCACATGTTTGTGTTTGCAGGTACCGGTATTTGAAATGCGATAATTGCCAATATTTTGCCGGAATGTTGATTCATTTCCGTTTCGGCGAGAATTTGGCACTATGCATTCTTTTTGGTCCTATTTTTAGGCAAAGTCATGCCAAAAAAAATTTGGGTTCTAAAATATCGTTTTGCTCTACCCCGCAGGCGACCATGGTCTGCACGATGACCGAATGCATCGTGAATAGGTTTTTGAGCTCCGTGAAGGCCGAGATGTTTCAAAATAACAAGACGGACATAAAATGTCCGTGCCGAAGATGCAAGCTGAAGAGCCTTATTACGGACCCGGATTCCGGACGGGTGCGGGACCACCTGCTCTTGCGTGGTTTCATGGATGGCTATCGGTGGCAAGGTGATGAAGATGACTATGAAGTCGTCCATGGGGGCCGGGCAAGAAATGAGGAAGGGCAGCAAGACAACCGCGGCGAGGGCGGGCGAGAAGACGAAGAATCTCCAGGACACAGTCATCATGTAGAAGATGCCGGACATGATGATGAGGAAGATCAAGATGAAGGCCATGATCATGAAGATGAATATGGCGCAGCAGACGACGATGGACCATCGATGGGCTGGGTGCAGGACCCTCATATTCAAGAGCTACTTCTCAAGCAGACGGATAACGCAAGAGCTATCGCCTAAGAGAAAGCCAAGCTGGATCAACTGGAGATAGACGCGGTTAGTCCATTGTATGAAGGATGCAGGCCCGAGGATACCCGCCTGAAAGTAATGCTCATGGCTCTGGAGATGAAGGTAAAACACAAAATGACCAACGCATGCTTCAACAAGAACATGTCATTCTGGCACGAATGTCTTCCCAAGGGGAACAAATGCCCCACCAGCTTCGAGGAGGCGAAGAAAATCATGTGTCCTCTGGATTTACCGCACGTGAAATACCATGTGTGCATTAACAATTGCATCATTATCGGTACGAGCACGTGGAGTCTACCATATGTCCGGTGTGCGGCGTCACTCGATACAAGAAGAGGAAGAAAGCTCCTCGAAAAGTGGTGTGGTACTTTCCGATCACTCCTCGTGTGCAGCGTTATTTCGCGGACCCTAAGCTAGCAAAGCTCCTGCGTTGGCACACGGATAGGGAGGAGAAGCAGCGAGAAGATGACGGAAATGATCTAGATATAAATAAAAAAGACAAGTTGTTGAGTCACCCTAAGGATGGGAGCCAGTGGCAAGCGTTGAACTTTGAAGACTTAGAATTTGGGGACGATCAAAGGAACATCGTGCTGGGCGTGAGCACCGATGGAGTCAATCCGTTTGGCAGCCAGAGAAGCACACATAGCACCTGGCCTGTGTTTGTGTGGATGTACAACCTTCCCCCCTGGTTGTGCATGAAGAGGAAGTACATTCACATGAGTATGCTAATTGAAGGGCTGAAACAACCAGGGAACGACATCAATCTGTATCTGGGGTTGCTGAAAGAGGAGCTAGACACGCTGTGGAAAACGCCAGCCAATACGTGGGATGCCACAGAGAAAGAATATTTCCCTATGAGAGCCGCACTGCTCACGACGGTGCACGACTATCTCGGTTACGGATATGTCGCGGGGCAGGTGGTCCACGGATTTTCTGGATGCGTCACGTGCATGGACGACACAATGTATCGCCAGCTAGATAGAGATCCCGGGTCTTCGAAAATCGTGTTCATGGGACATCGAAGGTGGCTTCGCAACGATAAATCATGGAGAAAACGCAAGGATCTGTTCGATGGTGAAACCGAACCCCGAAGATGTTGGAAACATGCCCTAGATGCAATAATAAATTGGTTATTATTATATTTCCTTGTTCATGGTAATTGTTTATTATCCATGCTAGAATTTTATTGATAGGAAACTCAGATACATGTGTGGATACACAGACAAACACCATGTCCCTAGTGAGCCTCTAGTTGACTGGCTCGTTGATCAATAGATGGTTGCGGTTTCCTGACCATGGACATTGGATGTCGTTGATAACGAGATCACTTCATTAGGAAAATGATGTGATGGACAAGACCCAATCCTAAGCCTAGCACAGATCGTGTAGTTCGTATGCTAAAGCTTTTCTAAATGTCAATTATCTTTTCCTTAGACCTTGAGATTGTGCAACTCCCAGACACCGTAGGAATTCTTTGGGTGTACCAAACGTCACAACGTAACTGGGTGGCTATAAAGGTGCATACAAGTATCTTCGAAAGTGTCGGTTGGGTTGGCATGAATCGAGACTGGGATTTGTCACTCCGTGTGACGGAGAGGTATCTCTGGGCCCACTCGCTAGGACATCATCATAATGTGCACAATGTGATCAAGGAGCTGATCACGGGATGATGTGTTACGGAACGAGTAAAGAGACTTGCCGTAACGAGATTGACAAGGTATCGGGATACCGACGATCGAATCTCGGGCAAGTACTATACCGGTAGACGAAGAGAATCATATACGGGATTGATTGAATCCTGGACATCGTGGTTCATCCGATAAGATCATCGTGGAACATGTGGGAGCCAACATGGGTATCCAGATCCCGCTGTTGGTTATTGGTCGGAGAGTTGTCTCTGTCATGTCTGCATGGTTCCCGAACCCGTAGGGTCTACACACTTAAGGTTCGATGACGCTAGGGTTATAGGGAAAGTATGTATGCGGTTACTGAATGTTGTTCGGAGTCCCGGATGAGATCCCGGACGTCACGAGGAGTTCCGGAATGGTCCGGAGGTAAAGATTGATATATAGGAAGTGAGGATTTGGCCACCGGAAGTGTTTCGGGCATCACCGGTAATGTACCGGGACCACCGGAAGGGTCCGGGGGTCCACCAGGAGGGGCCACCAGCCCCGGAGGCCTACGTGGGCCAATAGTGGGAAGGGACCAGCCCCTAGATGGGATGGGGCGCCTCCCACTAGGGCCCAAGGCGCCTCCAAGAGTGGGGGCAAACCCTAGGGCAGATGGGCCCTAGGGCCCAACTTGGTGCGCCCCCCTCTCCCTCTCCCCCTCTGGCCGCCACCCTTAGATGGGATCTAGGGCTACCGCCCCCCTCAGGGAGGGAACCCTAAAGGGGGCGCATCCCCTCCCCTCCCCCTATATATACTTGAGGTTTGGGGCTGCCTAACACAAAGTTTGACCTCTCTCGCTTGGCGCAGCCCTACCTCTCTCCCTCCTCGTCTCTCGCAGTGCTTGGCGAAGCCCTGCTGGAGTACCGCGCTCCTCCACCACCACAACGCCGTCGTGCTGCTGCTGGATGGAGTCTTCCCAAGCCTCTCCCTCTCTCCTTGCTGGATCAAGGCGTGGGAGACGTCACTGGTCTGCACGTGTGTTGAACGCGGAGGCGCCGTTGTTAGGCGCTTAGATCGGATTCAACCGTGATCTAAATCGCTACGAGTACGACTCCTTCATCCACGTTCTTGTATCGCTTCTGCATCGCGATCTACAAGGGTATGTAGATGCACTCCCCTCTCCCTCATTGCTAGATTACTCCATAGATTGATCTTGGTGAAGCGTAGAATTTTTTTGATTTTTGCTACGATCCCCAACAGTGGTATCAGAGCTAGGTCTATGCGTAGTTTCTTGCACGAGTAGAACACAAAGTAGTTGTGGGCGTCGATTTGTCAATTTACTTGCCGTTACTAGTCTTATCTTGATTCGGCGGCATCGTTGTATGAAGCGGCCCAGACCGATCTTACATGTACTCTTACGTGAGACAGGTTCCACCGACTGACATGCACTAGTTGCATAAGGTGGCTAGCGGGTGTCTGTCTCTCCCACTTTAGTCGGATCGGATTCGATGAAAAGGGTCCTTATGAAGGGTAAATAGAAGTTGGCATATCACGTTGTGGTTTTGGCGTAGGTAAGAAACGTTCTTGCTAGAAACCTATAGCAGCCACGTAAAACTTGCAACAACAATTAGAGGACGTCTAACTTGTTCTTGCAGCATGTGCCGTGTGATGTTATATGGCCAAAAGGATGTGATGAATGATATATGTGTGATGTATGAGATTGATCATGTTCTTGTAATAGGAATCACGACTTGCATGTCGATGAATATGACAACCGGCAGGAGCCATAGGAGTTGTCTTATTTTATTGTATGACCTGCGTGTCACTGAAAACGCCATGTAATTACTTTACTTCATTGCTAACCGTTAGCCATAGTAGTAGAAGTAATGTTTGGCGAGACGACTTCATGAAGACGCGATGATGGAGATCATGATGATGGAGATCATGGTGTCATGCCGGTGACGATGATGATCATGCAGCCCGGAAGATGAAGATCAAAAGGAGCAAAATGATATTGGCCATATCATGTCACTATTTGATTGCATGTGATGTTTATCATGTTTTACATCTTATTTGCTTAGAACGATGGTAGTAAATAAGATGATCTCTCACTAAAATTTCAAGAATTGTGTTCCCCCTAACTATGCACCGTTGCTAAGGTTCGTTGTTCCGAAGCACCACGTGATGATCGGGGGTGATAGGCTCTAACGTTCGCATACAACGGGTGTAATCCAGATTTACACACGCAATACACTTAGGGTTCACTTGACGAGCCTAGCATGTACAGACATGGCCTCGGAACACGGAAGACCGAAAGGTCGAACATGAGTCTTATAGAAGATACGATCAACATAAAGATGTTCACCGTTGATGACTAGTCCGTCTCATGTGATGATCGGACACGGCCTAGTCAATTCGGATCATGTATCACATAGATGACTAGAGAGATGTCTATCTGAGTGGGAGTTCATTAGACGAACTTAGTTGTCATGAACAATAGTCTAATTTGTCTTCGCAAATTATGTTGTAGACCAATAGCTGTGTTGTAGCTCCCTATTTAATACGATCCTAGAGAAAGACTGAGTTGAAAGATATTGTAAGAAATCATGCGGACTGGGTCCGTAGTCCGAGGAGTGTCCTCACTGCTACACAGAAGGCTTACATTTTTTATGTACCGCTCAATGTGCAAACCCCTACAACATCGTCTGTGGATGTTGTGAACACCTGACATACACGTCTTGATGACTACTTGATAGTTTAGTGCACCATACTTTACGGCTTAGAAACGGGTTTACCAATGACGTTTTGAACGCCATAGGACATATGAGGTGTTCCAAGAGCTGAAACTGGGATTTCAGGCTCATGCCCGTGTTGAGAGGTATGAGACCTCTGACAAGTTCTTTTGCCAACAAGATGGAGGAGAATAGCTCAACTAGTGAGCATGTGCTCAGAATGTCTGGGTACTAAAATCACTTGAACCAAGTGGGAGTTAATCTTCCAGATGAGATAGTGGTTGACGGAATTCTCTAGACACTATCACCAAGCTACTAGAACTTCGTGATGAACTATGACATGCAAAGGATGGAGATGATCCCGGAGCTATTAGCGGTGCTTAAGACCGCAAAAGTAGAAATCAAGAAGGAGCATCAAGTGTTGATGGTTTAACAAGACCACTGGTTTCAGAAAGGGCAAGGGCTAGATGGGAAACTTCATGAATGGCAAACCAGTTGTCGCTCTAATGAAGGAACCCAAGCTTGAACCCAAACCTCGAGACTAAGTGCTTCTATTGTAAGGGGAACGGTCACATGGTAGCGGAACTACCCCAAATACATTGTAGATAAGAAAGCTGGCAACTTCAATGAAGTATATTTGATATACGTGTTATTGATGTGTACCTTTACTAGTACTCCTCGTAGTACCTGGGTATTGGATACCGGTTTAGTTGCTATTATTAGTGACTGGAAGCAAAAGCTACGGACTGAACAGAGACTAGCTAAGGGTGAGGTGACGATGAATGTTGGAAGTGTTTCCAAGGATGATAAAGATCACCATCGCACGCTCCCTCTACCTTCGGGATTAGTGTTGAACCTAGATAAATGTTGTCATGTGTCTACGTTGAGCATGAATATGATTAGACCATGTTCATTGCAATACGGTTATTCATTTAAGTTAGAGAATAATGGTTATTCTGTTTACATGAATAATACCTTTATGGTCATGCACCCAATGGTTTATTGAATCTCGATCATGGTAATACACATGATAATAATATTAACGCCAAAAGATGTAGAGTTAATAAATGATAGTACCACTTTCTTGTGGCACTGCCGCTTAGGTCATTTTGGCATAAAATGCATGAAGAAACTCCATGCTGATGGATGTTTGGAGTCACTTGATTTTGAATCGCTTGACACATGCGAGCCATGCCTCATGGGCAGGATGACTAAGATCCCGTTTTCAGGTATAATGAAATGGGCAAGTGACTTGTTGGAAATCATACATGCTGATGTGTGTGATCCAATAAGAATTCAGGCGTGTGGTGGATATCGTCATTTTCTCATCTTCACTGACGATTTGAGTAGATATGGGTATATTTACTTAATGAAGCAAAAGTCTGAAACGTTTGAAAAAGTTCAAGCAATTTCAGAGTGAAGTTAAGAATCATCATAACAAGAAGATCATGTTCCTACGATCTGATCAAGGGGAGATTTTCCGAGTTATGAGTTTGGCAATCACTTAAGACATTATGGAATTGTTTCGCAGTTGAAGCCACCTAGAACACCATAGCGTAATGGTGTGTCCGGACGTCGTAATCAAACCTAATGAGATATGGTGCGATCTATGATGTCTCTTACCGATCTACCGCTATTATTTTGAGGTTATGCATTAGAGACAGCTGCATTCACTTTAGATAGGGCACCAACTAAGTCCGTTGAGACGACGCTGTGGGAACTATGGTTTGGCAAGAAACCAGAGTTGTCGTTTCTTAATGTTTGGGGCTGCGATGCTTATGGCTTCAGCCGGAAAAAGCTCGAACCCAAAGCGGACAAATACATCTTCATAGGATACCCAAAGGTAACAGTTGGGTATACCTTCTATCTCACATCCAAGGGCAAAACTGTTTGTCGCTAAGAACGGGTCCTTTCTCGAGAAGGAGTTTCTCTCGAAAGAATTGAGTGGGAGGAAGATATAACTTGATGAGGTTGTCGAACCCTCACTTCAACCGGAGAGTAGTGCAACACAGAAAGATGTTTCTGTGGAATCTATGACTGTTGAAGAGGAAACTAATGATAGTGATCATATAGCTTCGGATCAAGTTGCTATCGAACCTCGTAGGTCGACAAGGATATGTACTACTCCAGAGTGGTACGGTGACCCTGTCTTAGATGTCATGTTGTTGGACAACAATGAACCTACGAACTATGGAGAAGCGATGGTGGGCCCGTATTCCGATAAATGGTTAGAAGCCGAGAAATCCGAGATAGGATCCATGTATCAAAACAAAGTATGGACTTTGATGGACTTGCCCGATGGTCAGCAAGCCATTGAGATAAATGGATCTTTAAGAAGAAGACGGACGTAGACGGTAATGTCACCGTCTATGAAGCTCGACTTGTGGCGAAGAGTTTTTCACAAGTTCAAGGAGTTGACTACAATGAGATTTTCTCACCCGTAGCGATGCTTAAGTCCGTCGGAATCAAGTTAACATTAGCTGCATTTATGAAATCTGGCAGATGGATATCAAAACTAGTTTCCTTACCAGTTTTCGTAAGGAAAGGTTGTATGTGATACAAACAGAAATGTTTTGTCGATCCTAAGGATGCTGAAAGGTATGCTACCTCCAGCGATCCTTCTATGGACTAGAGCAAGCATCTCGGAGTCGGAATTCACGCTTTGATGGAGAGATCAAAGTTTTTGGGTTTATACAAAGTTTGTTAGAAACTTGTGTTTACAATAAAGTGAGTGGGAGCACTACAACATTTCTGATAAGTATATGTGAATGACATATTGTTGATCCGAAATGATGTAGAATTTCTGGAAAGCATAAAGGGTTGTTTGAAAAGAGTTTTTCAAAGGAAGACCTGGATAAAGCTACTTACATATTGGGCATCAAGATCTATAGAGATAGGTCAAGACGCCTGATGATACTTTCAAAAGAACACACACCATTGACATGATTTTGAAGGAGTTCAAAATAGATCAGTCAAAGAAGGAGTTCTTACCTGAGTTGTAAGGTGTGAAGTTGAGTAAGACTCAAAGCTTGACTGTGGCAGAAGAAAGAGGAAGGAAGAAGGTCGTCCCCTAGGGTTTTGTCATAGGCTCTATAGAGTATGCCATGCTAAGTACCGCACCTGATGTGTGCCTTGCCACATGTCTGGCAAGAGGGTACAAAGGTGATCCAGGAGTGGATCACTAGATAGCGGTCAAAATTATACTTAGAGGAATAAGGAAATGTTTCTCGGTTATGGAGGTGATAAAGAGTTCAACGTAAAGAGTTACGTCGATGCAAGCTTAACACCTCTCCGGATAGCTCTGAGTAGAGATACCGGATACGTATAATGGAGCAACAATTTGGAATAGCTCCAAATGGAACGTGGTAGCAACATCTACGATATGACATAAAGTTTTGCGAAATACATAGGGATCTGAATGTTGCAGACTCGTTGACTACAACCTCTCTCACAAGCATAACATGATCCAACCCAGAACTCATTGAGTGTTAATCACATAGTGATGTGAACTAGATTATTGACTCTAGTAAACTCTTTGGATGTTAGTCACAGGGCGATGTGACCTATGAGTGTTAATCACATGGCGATGTGAACTAGATTATTGACTCTAGTGCAAGTGGGAGACTGTTGGAAATATTCCCTAGAGGCAATAATAAATTGGTTATTATTATATTTCCTTGTTCATGATAATTTTTTATTATCCATGCTAGAATTGTATTGATAGGAAACTCAGATACATGTGTGGATACATAGATAAACACCAAGTCCCTAGTGAGCCTCTAGTTGGCTGGCTCGTTGATCAATAGATGGTTGCGGTTTCCTGACCATGGACATTGGATGTCATTGATGAAGAGATCACATCATTAGGAGAATGATGTGATGGACAAGACCCAATCCTAAGCCTAGCACAGATTGTGTAGTTCGTATGCTAAAGCTTTTCTAAATGTCAGGTATCTTTTCCTTAGACCATGACATTGTGCAACTCCCGGATACCGTAGGAATTCTTTGGGTGTACCAAACGTCACAACGTAACTGGGTGGCTATAAAGGTGCACTACAGGTATCTCCGAAAGTGTCTATTGGGTTGGCACGAATCGAGACTGTGATTTGTCACTCCGTGTGACGGAGAGGTACCTCTGGGCCCACTCGGTAGGACATCATCATAATGTGCACAATGTGATCAAGGAGTTGATCACGGGATGATGTGTTACGGAACGAGTAAAGAGACTTGCCGTAACGAGATTGAACAAGGTATCGGGATATCGACGATCGAGCCTCAGGCAAGTACTATACCGGTAGACAAAGGGAATCGTATACGGGATTGATTGAATCTTGGACATCGTGGTTCATCCGATAAGATCATCATGGAACATGTGGGAGCCAACATGGGTATCCAGATCCCACTGTTGGTTATTGGCCGGAGAGTTGTCTCGGTCATGTCTGCATGGTTCCCGAACCCGTAGGGTCTACACACTTAAGGTTCGAGGACGCTAGGGTTATAGGGAAAGTATGTACGCGGTTACCGAATGTTGTTCGGAGTCCCGGATGAGATCCCGGATATCACGAGGAGTTCTGAAATGGTCCGGAGGTAAAGATTGATATATGGGAAGTGAGGATTTGGCCACCGAAAGTGTTTCGGGCATCACCAGTAATGTACCGGGACCACCGGAAGGGTCCGGGGGTCCACCAGGAGGGGCCACCAGCCCCGGAGGCCTACGTGGGCTAATAGTGGGAAGGGGCCAGCCCTAGATGGGCTGGGGCGCCTCCCACTAGGGCCCAAGGCGCCTCCAAGAGGGGAGGGGGGCAAACCCTTGGGCAGATGGGCCCTAGGGCCCAACTTGGTGCGCCCCCCTCTCCTCCTCTGTTCGCCACCCTTAGATGGGATCTAGGGCTGCCGCCCCCCCCCTCAGGGAGGGAACCCTAAAGGGGGCGCAGCCCCTCCCCTCCCCCTATATATACTTGAGGTTTGGGGCTGCCTGACACACGGTTTGACCTCTCTCGCTTGGCGCAGCCCTACCTCTCTCCCTCCTCATCTCTCGCAGTGCTTGGCGAAGCCCTGCTGGAGTCCCGCGCTCCTCCTCCACCACCACGCCGTCGTGCTGATGCTGGATGGAGTCTTCCTCAACCTCTCCCTCTATCCTTGCTGGATCAAGGCGTGGGAGACGTCACTGGGCTGCACGTGTGTTGAACGCGGAGGTGCCGTTGTTCGGCACTTAGATCAGAATCAACCGTGTTCTGAATCGCTACGAGTACGACTCCTTCATCCGCGTTCTTGTACTGCTTCCGCTTCGCGATCTACAAGGGTATGTAGACGCACTCCCCTCTCCCTCATTGCTAGATTACTCCGTAGATTGATCTTGGTGATGCGTAGAAATTTTTTGATTTCTGCTACGATCCCCAACAGAAGAAGCCCGCGTACACGGAGCGGCGAGGAAATAGACGAGCTGTTGAAAAATTGGAAAGAGTGCCCACCACCGGGAAAGAAGCGAAAGGCGCCAGAGCCGCTGCTGAAGGTATGGAAAACGAGGTCTGTTTTCTGGGACTTGCCGTACTGGAAGATCCTCCGTGTGCCTCACAGCTTTGATGTCATGCATATCACGAAGAACGTTTGCGAGAGTTTGCTTGGTACCCTGCTCAACATGCCAGAGAGGACCAAAGATGGGCCGAAAGCAAGGGCAGACTTGAAATCAATGGGCATCAGGGAGGAGCTTCACACTAATGATGATGATGATGATGATGAGGCGAAGCAGGACACGGAAAATCGTCGCAAAGGAAAAAAGGCCAAGAAGATCGGAAATGACTACCCTCCCGCACGCTTCACTCTAAGTTGGGAGGAGATCGAGCAGTTTTTCACCTGCCTCGTAGGAGTAAAACTTCCTTACGGTTACGCGGGGAAGATAAGCAGATAGCTAGACTCAGTGAAGCAGAAGTTCAGTGGGATGAAGTCTCACGACTGTCACGTGCTGATGACGTAGGTACTTCCAGTTGCAATCCATGGGATCATGGACACGCACGTCCGAGAAACGCTATTTGGCCTATGCAACTTTTTCGACGTCATCTCTCGGAAGTCGGTTGGCGTGAGGCAACTCAGAAGGCTACAGGAAGAGATCGTGGTGATACTATGCGAGCTTGAGATGTACTTCCCGCCCGCATTCTTCGACGTTATGGTGCATCTGCTGGTCCATAACGTGGAGGATATCATCCAACTCGGGCCGACGTTCCTGCACAGCATGATGCCGTTTGAAAGGATGAATGGTGTCATCAAAGGATGCGTTCGCAACATGTCACGTCCAGAGGGAAGCATAGCCAGAGGCTTTATGACCGAAGAGTGCATCTCCTACTGCACGAATTATCTAGGCATCGAGAACCCTGTTGGTCTGCCCGTCAACAGGCACCTCGGCAGGCTCGCTGGATGGGGTCACCGCGATGGTGGCCGCGAAATGCATGTCGACTTCGAGGGTCGACTCGTCGACTTTGAAAGAGCAAACCTAGTCGCGCTACAACACATAGACGTGGTCGATCCTTGGGTGGTAGAGCACAAATCCTTTATTGAGAAGACGTACAATTACCGAGGCCAACAGAGGACGGACGGAGATATAATCAAAGAGCACAACTCATGTTTCACGTGTTGGTTCAAGGAGAAGCTTCTGTCGTATCCTTTACATGAGGATTCTTCCGCGGAATAAAATCTCATATTCGCCTTGTCACAAGGCGCCGAGCACAATCTGATGACGTATGAGGCATACGATATCAACGGCTACACATTCTACACCGAGGACAAGGACATGAAGAGCGATGCTTATCAGAACTCCGGGGTAACGATGGAATCCTACACTGGTAACGACAAGGACAGATACTACGGAAGGATCGAAGAGATCCGGGAGCTGAGCTACGCTGGAGAGAAGGTCCCGATGTTCCGTGTCAGATGGGCCAAGAGCGTCCTAAAAGAAGACCGGCATTTCACAACCATGGTTATACCCGAAGCCAAATCCAAGACAGCGGGCGCAAATGTCACCGCGAAAAATGAGCCATGGGTACTGACTTCCCAAGTGGACCAATGCTTAATCATTACTGACCCGTCAAAGCCAAGTCGTGATGTCGTGAGGAGAGGCAAAAGGAAGATCATCGGAATGGATTGAGTCGCCAATGAGCAAGATTTCGACAAGTACGGCGACCCGAAGATGGAACATGACGACGACGATGAAGTGACATACAACACAAGAAGAAGCAGGACCACCCTACCTAAAGGACGTCCATTCAAGAGAAGAACTCCGTTTGCGAAAAAGAAGGGCAAGAAGATTGTGAAAAGATAGCTAGCTAAGATTGATTATATTTAAATTGTAGCCTTCATTTCTCGATTGTATTTCGACCTATTCATAAATGTTTTTTCATGGGCACTTTTTGAATTCATGAATATTTTTTCAAATTTGATGATATTTTTTCATATTCATAAATGTTTTACCAATTCACAAATGAATGCAACTAAAAATCCAAAAAAAAACTAGTTGTGCTTGGTTATATGTTACTCCCAAAAGCGTATAAAGTTTGTCAAATTTGGAGCTATGGATATTTAGTTATGATTTAAACAAGTTTGAACATATTTAAACACAAATAAATATCAAACAACATTTTAAATGTTGTTAACATGGCAACAAACTGCATATTATTTTTCTACATGAAATTCTCAGCATCTAGCATATGTGACATGTTATATTTGGATGCATGGATAAAAAGATATGTGCAAAGAAAATAAAATGCATAAAAACAAAAATTGGGGAGGTTGGGAATCGAACCCAGGACCTCCTAGTGTGTGTGCTGGGTGCTGACCAGTCGAGTTAGAGTGTTTGTTCTAATGGAGATATGGTTAGGTGGAATATAACATGAGCTGTAATAAAAAAATTACTAATGGCGCACCAGGGGGAGATGAGCCATTGTTGTCGTCGTACTTATGGCGCACTAGGGGGAGGTGCGCCATTGCTAACCCTCCCCACACTCCACCTATTCCCCTCTGCGGCCTCTCTCCCTCCCTCGCGAGTTCCCCCACTCTAACGCCGCCGCCCCGCCTTGCTCCGCCCCCTTCGTCCGCCGCGCCTCCCTCGCCGCCTCGCACCACCGCCGCAGGTTCCCAGCCCCTCCTTTCTCCCAACTACCCTCCCACTGGCCGCCGCCCCACCACCCCGTCGCCGCCGCAGTATCCCCCAGTCCTCTCTCTGCCTCCTCAGATCCACCCGCTCCCGAGCCCGTCGTCGCCGCGCCATCGTCACCATCACGGCCACCATCGTCGCCTTCACGCGGGAGGACGTCCAGGAGGTCCGCGCCGGCCGGCTTCGTCCGTCCCGGGCATCAGCTCAAGCCGGGGCAGCTCGTACGCTTGCCATCACCGTCTTCTTCAACATGTACATCATCGGCGTCCATCATCGATTTCACCCGTTCTTGTCCACCTCCGGCCTCCCCGAGCTCGTCATCTACACCGCGGTGAGCTCCTTGGACGATTCCCCCCCTATCCCCTCTGATTCGCCGCCGTTTGCCGTCATCCCCGAGCTCGGTCGTCGTCTTCCATGGCCGCGTTACAGCTTCAGTGTATGTGTATGCTGCCGCCATGAAGCCTGCGCCATACGGCTTGTACTAGTGCATCCTCATGATTCATGTACTGTAGGTGCTAGGCGCGATACATTCATACTGTACATGCGAAATGGTTTATTCTTACTACTAGTCTTTTTTGTAGTACACAGATTCGGTAGGCAGTCTTATTTATCAACTGTTTCTGCCAAGGAAACAACCAGGCCTTGCTTATTACTTAATGGTTTCTCAGAAAGTTTGCTGGTCTCACTTATTTAATGGTTGCTAAAAAATCATCAGTCTTGTCCTCCAAAAAATTCGCTACTTCTGCTTGTTCATGGATTCTAAATCCTTTATCAGGTTAATACTAAGAAATAGTCCTGTCCTCCAAAAAAAAAACACCGGTTCTACCTATTGGTGGTTTCTAAATCATTTATTTAATCGATAAGAAATTGCCTTGTCCTGCAAAAATCTTTATCCCTGGCTATAAACTGAAAGGTGTGTACTAGTCATTTTCTATGTAAATAAGTGTGTTGATCTCATCTCTGTACATTCACAATATGGAAGTTGTTCATACTGTTAATCATCAATTACAAGATGTTGATCCTTTTGCCTATGCATGTTCTGTAAATAAACTAAAAAAGGTGCTAACATTTATCATACAGGGATATACTCATATACATGCAAGAGCATCCATCTATATCAAGTTCCTGGTTTCGTTGGGTTGCTTGGGTCAATTATATTGTTTGGTTGCTGCTATCAACATAGTTTGCCAAGTTGTTTTTTCCAGAACATACCAATTTTGTATTACTGTGTTTGCTCATTTGTGCTAATGATCTCCTAGTTTTTCTGATGGTTCATTTCTCTTAGTTTATGTACATTTGTTTGGATATATGCATTCTAAGTTACGTGCATTATTGGCAAGAACCGTTCGCCATCTTTGGGTATGGGAGCTGGTACTAGCTAGTACACATATAGACACTGAATGGGAACATCCAAGTGCTCTTTAATTTGTAATCAACTATAATAACCAACATCAAATTCAGAAAAGTTTATTTCAGAGAAAGGAATGCAGGCTGAAATCATCAAGTGTTGTTATAAAAGCCCACACGATATCACCAAGTTTACCAGAAATCATTTTAATACTGTAACTTTAAGAGATAAAAGTGTTGACATTTAGCATGGTCAGTATTTTACAATGCTACCAATATCAATCTATATAGCTATCTACAGTTCAACACCACATAAATACTAGAACCTTCTTGAACATGTTAAAATCAGAAAGAGAGAGTAGAAGAAAAAAGAGAATCGAGCTAGAACAACACGGAACCAAAAAGAGAGGGGTCCTTCCACGCAGGACTAGCCACCATGTCTGCAATTAATCGTGAGAGAGTCACAAGCATTTGATGGTTCATAGCACAAAATAGAAGCAGCTTGCACCCCATGCCGTTGGAACTAACTATGGCACGTCTCATGCTGTATATGGATGAGGCTTAAACTGTTAAGGCACCATCCAACAAGAGAGAAGATCAGAAATAGCACCGGGTGTGTCAGTGAGTGGGCCTGTGTGCCGGGAGGATTGCTGGTCATTAAAAGACACAACTTTTTTAAGTCGAATTAAAAGACATAGCTGTAACTGAATGTTACTCAAATCTGAAGAAACAGAACGTCTCTGAATATATAGACACCTCTCTTTCTCACATGAACACGCATGTATGAACTAGAGGACAAAGTCTGATGTCAACCCTGTATTTTAGTAGCCATCAGATCAGGGATAGAACAAGCTGGAACCTATGGAACGAATAGCACACTTGCAAGAGACATATATACAGTCAAGACTAGAAGCAAACAAAAGAACCAACCTTTATATGGGATTCAAATCATATACACCCGCAGCGTGGCCATGGCGGTGATTGAGCGGTTACAGAGGAGGATGCTGAGCTCCTGAGTAGTCGTCAAATGGCACGGATCCTTGAAAATGTGTGATGATCATTGAAATGTAGTAGTATATGATCATCAAACTAATGAATTTATATATCACAGAGTTTCGGTTCTGAAATCACATCACTTCATTACCCCTTTCTCCTGAAATGTTGATTAATTTCCGTTTCGGTTGAGATTGGGACACTCCTAGGTCAAGAAAATTAGCAAAAGTCATGCCCAATTTTCTTGACCTAGAAGGTGCCCGATTCTCAACCGAAACAAAAATTAATCAGCATGTATCTTGACATCAACCAACTTTCTGGACACATCCCTCGAAAACTAGGTTATCTTGAGAACTGAGAGGAGTTGTGGCTTTGGAAAGAGGGCTTGGAAAGCTACTCCTACTAGCTAGATGGAAATTTGTGCTCTGCTGTGGCACACACTAGTTATTTGGTCAACTTAGAGATCTTGTTCCTTGACAATAATCAACTATTTGACCAAATGTTTTTCCTATTTAGAGCGAACATGTCCCACAACGATGTGGCCGGCGGTTCGGGCAAGGAATTTTGGCAGCTGTCCCAGGAGATGGAGGAACAACCTCACCGCTATGAGGACGCCGCGAAAGACACCGACCCCGACTACACAACCCCTAGTGGCGTCGGGGATGACACCACTGATGCCGCCGCCGAGGATGCCACTACTGATGATGACACCACTGATGCCGCCGAGGATGCCGCACACACAGATGGCTACCAACCGAAGAGGCAACGGAAGGACCGGCGCCCGAACGTGCTCGGCACTGTCAAGGAGGAATTTACTGAAGTGTCCTCTAGTGGGCATCCAACGGCGCCCAAAGAATTAGTCAAGGGGTACGCGGTATAGCTCGGGTGCATTCTCCGGAGCACCGTCTCGATCAAGACCGAGAACCTGAGGCATCCCGACTGAGGGAATTTGTGCAACCTCCTCTTCACGAAGCTGCATGAACGATACAAGTTCCCCGGTGAGTTTGCAAACACACGCCTCTCAAAGAATAAAGTGAATAGTGCCGTCCTCACGAAGATGAGCACGGCCCTGGCTACTTGGAGAGCCGCAGTGAAGAGTATGATTGATAAAGGTGATAGTTATGAGAAGATCAAGGAGAAACATTCTTCGATCAGCGAAGCTGACTACCTCGTGTTCAAGATCAAGTGCGAGAGCAACGCATCCGAGGAATCAAGTCAGTGGGGGAAAGATATGCGGGAGTTGAACTTAGGGGTCCACAGACTCGGTCCCGACGGTTACAGAGTGGCGGAACCTATATGGGACAAGGAGGACGCGGAGCGTGCCGAGCAAGGCCTACCGCCCCTCTTCGATAAATACCGTGACAAGCAGACCAGGAACTATGTCAGGGCCTGGTACAAGATTGACCCAGTAACAAAGGAGCTTACCACGGATCTGAAGACCAAGAAGCTTGACCTTCTTCTGGGAAGAAATACCCCCCCCC
>LR738713.1:873233084-873278040 GCA_902687465.1 Secale cereale
ATATGGTTGCATTCTAATTAATGAAGCCAAATTTCTAAATGGTTCACGTTCCGTCCACGGGCTTCTGAAAGCAGTAGCGCGGGGTCGTCTAAGAGCTCCCCTTATGACACCACTTTAAATAGGGCGTTGAACTTAATGAAAAACAAGGATAAGCTCAGTAAGCCGTCGTCAGCTGGTCGTGTGGCCGGCAAAGGCTTGTCCACGAAATGGTCGGAATACTATACCGCTGGGCGAAAGGAGAAAAAGACCAGCTCGGAAAGCCAGGAGCGCGAGGTTCAAGAACTCAAGGCACAAGTGTCGCAGATTCCGGAGATAGTCGAAGAGCAAGTGCGAGATCCACTGGGAGCGACGATCACCGCCATTGTGCCTACCTTGATTGAGGGGTTGCAGGCATGGATTATGGCCGGCCAACAGGGGCCACCCCCGATTCCCAGCTTCACGGGCAGCACCTCGCAGAACGCGCAGGCGGCGCCATTGGTGTCTCCGGCGGAGGAGACATTGGTGTCTCCAGCGTCGACGCCGGGATTGGAGCTTAATGCACCCGGGTGTGGGAAGAATACGCCGACCGGCCCCTCGGCATCAAGCGGCCCCTCCGTCACTTGCACGCCCGCGGTTGGCGGTGCCTCGACATTAGCCGAGCTCGACACCATCACGGTAACTAATTAAGCCTCACTCGGCCGATGACTTCATCTCCTTGCCTTTGACTGGGCATCCCTGACGCCCTACATGTTTTCGCAGGGCGCCGCCAACGTTCCATGCACTCTCCTGCACTTCGTGGACGGCAAGTTGATCGATGTCGCCAAGGACAGAATCGTTCAACCGGGAAGCCGCGTGTTCCACGGTAATGCGATGCCACCCACCGTGTATAGGGTTCAACTGGTTCAGGTGCTGCGGGGCTTCGACGACTTGTTACCTCCGTATCGACCCCCTGGGGCTGACGAAGATGATTCGATGACCCTCAGCGCCTGCATAGGCTGGCCCATGCTTCGGCCGAAGAGCCAGATTTGTTTGGGGGCGGGGGACACCACCCCACAGACAAAACTGCCAGTCGTGCCGGCGCCAAGCCATGGCAAGACCGCCGCAACGCTACCGCCGTCAGCTGTTCCGAACATGCATATGGCACAGGATCTGAAAGACGACGACAGTACATTTACCAACGTCTATAAGTACTTCAACGAACATGGGTACGATGACGAATTCTTCGGGCCTCCTTCTCAAGAACCTAACCCTGCAAAAGACGATCGCGATCTAGCTGGTACGACGGAGAGACCCAATTGCAACAAGCGTCGTCTAGCGTTCAGTTCTCAGGAGACGCCTCCAGCTGCCGCCTGCACCGAGCCTCAGATAGCCGAGGTGCGAAATATTATCAGCCCCAACACACTCAAGAAGGTGGTCTCTGAGCAGAACTCGATCCCATTACAGCACAAGAAGCAGAAGGGATGGAAAAGAAAGAATAACAAGGGTGCGAGCCTACTGGCACCGATCCGTGCTCAGGATGGGCCACCTTCACCTAAGGATATCACGAGGAGGGTGCATGTGGCGGGTAGGCCGATGCTACCGACTAATTTGCTCAATGCTGCAACTGATGCTATGCGGAGTCTGCATGAAAGTGTTCTTTCTTTGGAGAAGCAGCGTCTCTCCGAGAATGATGTGGCATACCCGGTTTTCGTGGCCAAGGTGCCAGAGAGCAAGGGCTTTGTGGATAGCGCCATTGGGGGTATGATCGTCCTGTGGTTTGATGACATATTTGCTATGTTTAACCTTCATCCGCTGCACTACACCTTCGTTCGGCTATTTTCGCTGAGTATGGAGATGCGGATCATTAGAGACAAGATCCCAGACATCGTGATAGTCGACCCCTTCTACATGTGTGCCAAGATCTTGGGCAGCGCTGGGGACCGGCAAGTCGCGAGTTCATACCTCGACGGCATCATTCTGTCGAACGCAGATAAGGCTAACTTCCTCGTGCCTTACTTTTCTGAGTAAGTCATCCCCTCACCGCCCCGTAACATATGATTTCTTAGATTTCGATCGTTCTTTTTTTTCTAACATTCCGTGTTTTGTGTAGTGACACACATTGCACACTCATCCTCTTAAGCCCGCAATATTCCATGGCCACGTATTTCGACTCTGACCGTCAGTCGAAGAAAGACTACTCAAATGTGAAGAAAGTTCTTGATGAAGGTCTCCCCGGCTACGCCAAATCTGGAGGCACCTTCAAGAGGCCAGTTTGTAGGTACGGCAGGCACGTGTTCACCCACGTAACGACGTTCCCCTGCATCAAGCAGCCGCGTGGCGGTCAGAAGGATGCCTACTACGCCCTCTATCACATGCGGGCGATCGTACGGAACCATCATCACCTTCTGCTACCAAATAGTCTCAAAGCATGGGCCGCACGCTTGTCGAAATCCAGGACGCGGACCTCAGACAACAATTCTTTCGCATCGAGTCGGAGTTTTCGGAAATCATCCATCAAGATGTCCTTCGTACCTCGGGGCAATTCTACCTCAAATATCAACCGTCCAACAGTGAAATAGAAACAACGCTACAAATGCAGGCTGACAACGACCGCACATTCATGACCATCACGATAGACGGCGGCTTCATCCACGCTCCGGTCCCTGAGTCGAGTCGAAAGTAGTAGTGATGCTATGCAGTTGTGAAATATCGATTAGCTAATGTTGTAATTAAACTTTTTAATGAACTTGTATGTCTCTTTGGTTTGGACAGCCGTTCTACTTTTATGTAATCGATGCTATTTATTAGTAGGACCATGAATCGTGCTATATATTACTGCATGCACTACAAGAAATATGTCAACTTATGACCTTTTGTTAGTGACCCTGGAAGAATTGGTCATAGATCTATGACCATTTCAGACCAATTGGTCAAAAGCTGTTCGGGGGGCTCCAAACCCTAAACTATAACGACCATTTTGGTCAGAAATGTCATAATTTCCTTACACGAAATGGTCACAAAGCAGATAGCACTGGTTCGCTGCCTTATTTCTAGCTGTTCATGACCAATACAGATGGTCATAACCTTGGAAATTGTGGTGGGTTGCTACGACTAGGCGCCACCTCATCAGTTTTGCCTATATGTCATGTCCATGTGGCAGTTTTTGCCCTAGGTTGTGAAGCAACCTATATTTCTGTCATTCCCAAAATTCCCCAAAAAATCTCATAAATTCTTTGGGTCATATCTTCGTCAAATATGTAAAAAACCTTCCTTGCCTAGTTCAAAAATATTCATTTTCCTATTCTGTTCAAAAAAACACTTTGTGAAGGAAGTATCACTTTGGCATGTCCAAATGGTATCCATTTTCTACAGTGCTTTCCTATGCCCAAATAACTATCCTCCACCAAATGCCAGCTCAATCCATTCATTCTTTTGAGCCCATCTTCAACATTCGTATTTATGTCCAGTGTGGTACTTTGCAAAGCAAGTACCACCTAGACTCCTCCTTTTGAGCTGAAAATTTGTGAAGATGGTCTTCTTAGTAACTGGTCATCCTCAACCAAAACTCACGCCCATTAGCCATGTGCATTTCCCGTACCGCTAATCAAACACTTGGCTGCTAATTCATGTTTGAGCATCGATCGGTCTTCTCGTGAGAATCTTATGTTGTAATTTTCTTCCTAGCCCCTACCTGGGGAGTGGCCAACCCACTAGACATGCCTAGGCCGCCCATAACACATGGCAACGCCACAGTCACGCGGTGACCACGCGGCGGGCATGCGAGTTTACGCGCTCTAGAGTTCGGGCCCTCGACCACCGCCCAAACCTCGACGTATCGCCACCAAACCATGTATTTATGATTAAATAGGTACTTATGTAACTATAAATGATTTTTGTAAAAAATAAAGGGCAAACTATGAGGCAGCCGCAGTTCAAATTTGACCCGCTTCCAACTGAATCGGCGGAAATTTGTCTTTTTCACGAGAGGTGGATCAAAACTTTTTACACCCAACCATTTTGTCAATTGTGCATTAAATATGGCCTAGTATTTTAGAAAATTGATTTGGTCAAATTTTGCAACAATTATTTGGGAGGTCCTTCACAAAAAAACCTCCTTTTGGGCACTCGAAAAATGGAAAATGAATTTTTCGTCCAAAGAAAGTGAAAACTCCCTTAGGCAACATTGTTTGCCATTCCAAAATGCACCATTGTACACAATATGAGATCATTTGAACAAACTATGCCATGAATGTGACCATAGGATTGATCATTTGGCTTGAAAGCTATGAATCTTCATGCATGATAGTTCATTTCTGAAAACACTTTTTTAAAAGAATTGCCGTATTACAAGTTTATTATTTTTCTTGGTAACTTGGTCATATATAATGACACCATGCGAAGGTGTTCCAATTTTTTGAATTTTTTTGAATTTTTTATGCCCGTTTCAAAATGCGGTCAAAACGGCGGAAATGACCGTTCCTAGCTAGTGGTTGAATCTTGGTATTTTTTTGGTGTTTCTCTGATTAAATAGATACTTAAGTACCTAGAAATGATTTTTGTAAAAAATAAAGGGCAAACTACAAGGCAGCCGCAGTTCAAATTTGACCCACTTCCAGCTGAATCGGCCGAAATTTGTCTTTTTCACGAGAGGTGGATCAAAACTTTTTACACCCAACCATTTAGTCAATTGTGCATTAAATGTGGCCTATTATTTTATAAAAATGATTTGGTCCAATTTTGCAATAATTATTTGGGAGATCCTTCACAAAAAAACCTCCTTTTGGGCACTCGAAAAATTGAAAATGAATTTTTCGTCCAAAGAAAGTGAAAACTCCCTTAGGCAACATTGTTGGCCATTCCAAGATGCACCATTGTGCACAATATGAGATCATTTGAACAAACTATGCCAAGAATGTGGCCATAGGATTGATCATTTGGCTTGAAAGCTTTGAATCTTCATGCATGATAGCTCGTTTCTAAGAAAACTTTTTAAAAATAATTGCCGTATTACAAGTTTATTATTTTTCCTGGTAACTTGGTCATATATAATGACACCATGCGAAGGTGTTCCAATTTTTTGATTTTTTTTGAATTTTTTATGCCCGTTTCAAAATGCGGTCAAAACGGCGGAAATGACCGTTCCTAGCTAGTGGTTGAATCTTGGTATTTTTTTGGTGTTTCTCTGATTAAATAGATACTTAAGTACCTAGAAATGATTTTTGTAAAAAATAAAGGGCAAACTACAAGGCAGCCGCAGTTCAAATTTGACCCACTTCCAACTGAATCGGCCGAAATTTGTCTTTTTCCCGAGAGGTGGATCAAAACTTTTTACACCCAACCATTTAGTCAATTGTGCATTAAATGTGGCCTATTATTTTATAAAAATGATTTGGTCCAATTTTGCAACAATTATTTGGGAGGTCCTTCACAAAAAAACCTCCTTTTGGGCACTCGAAAAATGGAAAATGAATTTTTCGTCCAAAGAAAATGAAAACTTCCTTAGGCAACATTGTTTGCCATTCCAATATGCACCTTTGTGCACAATATGAGATCATTGGAACAAACTATGCCATGAATGTGGCCATAAGATTGATCATTTGGCTTGAAAGCCATGAATCTTCACGCTTGATAGCTCGTTTCTGAGAACACTTTTTAAAAATAATTGCCGTATTACAAGTTTATAATTTTTCCTGGTAACTTGGCCACATATAATGACACAATGCGAAGGTTTTCCAATTTTTTGATTTTTTTTGAATTTTTTATGCCCATTTCAAAATACGGTCAAAACGGCGGGAATAACCGTTCCTAGCTAGTGGTTGAATCTTGGACACACAATCATCTGGTTATTGGACATAAATATGGTCTAATATTATTAAAAATAAAATGTTACCATTTTGTAATAAATATTTGATAGGTTCTACATTGATGAAAAATATATAAGAGAACTAAGAAGACACACAATTATGTGCGCTTAATTCTCATTGGTGGAGATGTTTGTGCCATGGATCGATGACATGACACATATCCATCCATCCATCTATCTCCTCATCCCACATAAATCCATCCATCCACCTATCCATTCCCCACCACAAACTCTCTCTGTATCCACCCCACCACAAACCCCTCTCTGTCTCCACCCCTCCCCCCTTCCAGATCGCTGCCGCCACCTCCGCATCAGCTCCACCGGCGAGCCCTTCCTCACCGCATCCATGGCCTCCATGCGCCCTTCCTCACCGCATCGCCACCCAGACCCCCTCACTTCCCCACCGCATCGCCACCCCAAGCCCCCTCCCTTCCTGTCGGTGTACTAAGATAGGGGTATCTTAGTACCCCAACTTGTGCACGGGCAGTAGCAGCTTCCCGCGGCAGGGTCCACCGTGTGCTTGCCGGAAACCCTTCTGGTCCCTATGAAGCCATTCAAGAACAAAGTATACAAGTCAGAAGATCAAGGCCCCGGCAAGAGGAGCTTGCCGGGAAGGCCGCACCAGGCACAAGATTACCACTTTAGCACAAGGCCCTGGCAAGAGGAGCTTGCCAGGAAGACCAAGGAATGCATACCTCAAGAGACGCCTCGGCGCATCATGCGCCCCGGCAGGGCCCGGGGAGCGACAAGCTTCCGGGCCCGGCAAGATCATGGCCCCGGCAAGCTGCTTGCCGGGGGGAACTTATGATGTGTGCCCGCGCTCCAGCTCATCTGCCCAAGCGTCGCCCTGGGGCCCATCCAGGGACGCGTGGCGGACGGCTGTGCAGCCTGGGGCACACGGTGGCAATCCACGGTGACGAGGCTATCGCCGTGTCGAATGGAGAAGCATGGACGGACGCTTTTGGGGTCGACGGTGACGGGCATTTAATGCCCTTGTCCCCCACTGTCAAAGTAGGTGAAGACCACTGTTCACGCACTATTCCCGCACTGTTACAACTACCACCACAGTTACATTCTTACCCTCCTCTACGTTGACACCCGTCGGTGACCCCTTGAGCTATAAAAGGAGGCCCATGCACAACATAGAGGGGGTTCGAACCTTTAGCAACTCTCACGCTCGGCGTAGCTAGCACTGTAGCTCTTCAAGCTCCCGAGCTCAATACAACCAAGGCAGGAGGAGGGTTTTACGCGTCCGCGCGGCCCGAACCTGGGTAAACTGCCCGCGTGCTCTCCTCGATCTGCTCTTCGTGCTCCCTCCGCTCCCTTACCGCAACGTAGAAGGGGCTCTGGTCCCATAGGTGCTCGTGGGAGGACAGTTTCCCCCGACATCTTTGGCGCGCCAGGTAGGGGCGGCGTCGAGGTTGTGCGAACCTGATCCGGCGCTCACGCGGGCGCATTCTTCATCAACCTCTCCAGCTTCACCAACTTCATCAGCAACAGCATGGCTCCGAAGAAGAAGGCTTCGGAGATCGGAGGCCCGTCTGCGTCTGTTCCACCGCCGCCAGAACCAACGGTGGGTGGAGGACACGCCGGCGGAAGGGTGGTCGCCGGCGAGGAAACTCACGGCGCCACCAAATCCAAGGACAAGACGGACGACCGAGCCAACTCCAAGACCTCGGTGTCCGTAGATGCACCACGTCCATCTCAGCAGACGACAGGCCAGCAGCGCCGTGGTACAGGAGGTACCATCCGCTTGCTGGGCCAAGGACAAACCGGAGGTTCGCGGGATGCTCAAGGCCACCATCCTGGCACGAGCAAGGCGCGGTCGCCGGGGCGAGAGACTGCTCCTCCTAACCCTGTTAGAAGTCCGAGCATATCTTGCTCCTCGCACCGCTCGCCGCCGCTCCCCTCCTCTCCAGCAGAAGCTCTCGCAAGAGCACAACTGCTCCTCGATTTCCCTCCAGCGGCGGACAAGGCCGAAGACTGGAGGGCGATGATTCAGAGTCTCATCGCCTTCGCCAACAATGACACGCCGCAGCAGACGGCGACATCGCGGCCACGACAAGTCGAGCAGACGAAGGCCGACGGCGACAAGACCGCCGGGGGTGCAACCACCATGCACTCCCCTCCGCGGAAGCAGAAGACGCCACCCCGTCGGATTAACGTCGACGACGACTCCACGGCGTCGTCGGATCCACGGGCTCGTCGGGACCAGCGCCAAGTCCTCGACAACCGGCGCCAAGAAGACGCTCGGACGCACATCGAGCGCCGACGAGAAACCAGACGACAATCGGATCAGCGCGCTGGGACCGCTGTAGACACGTACGCGCCCGGTGAGCCAGGCGACTTGCCGTACACGGCAGGTTGCCCTGCGTTCACCCGAGAGCTGCGGCGCGTCCAGTGGCCCAGCATGAAAAACTTCAAGCCCGACGTACCCGAGAAGTACGACGGCAAGACGCACCCCTCGGAGTTCCTCAGCATCTACACCATCGCGGTGCAGGCTGCCGGGGGGCGCGACGAGAAGATACTGGCCAACTACTTCCCGCTAGTGCTTAAGCCAAACGTCCGCTCTTGGCTTATGCACTTGCCGGAAGGCTCCATTTCTTCGTGGGCAGATCTGTGCCACCAATTTGTTGGCGCCTTCACAGGCGGCCACAAACCCCACGGCCAGGAGAGCGATCTCCACATCTTGGCCCAGAAGGAAGGAGAATCCCTGCGCAAGTACATCCAGCGGTTCAGCCGCGTGCAACACAACATCCCCGACGTCCACCCTGCTGCGGTTATCAGCGCGTTCCACCAGAACGTGCGTAACCGCCGCATGCGGGAAGAGATGGCCATGACCAAGATTCGGGATGTCAGCGAGCTCTACGCTCTAGCTGACAAGTGCGCGCGCGCTGAAGAGGGGAGGAAACTCCCCGGAGAGGATGCTGGCGCAGGAGGAAGCGACAGCGAGGATGCCGCCCCGGCAAAGAAGAGCCGGCGGCGGAACAACAGAAGGAAGAAGAGCAAGGAAGTGCTGGTCATCGAGCAGTCCGGCAAGGAGGCTCCCGCCAAGAAGGCACAGGCTGGCGGCTCCGGCAAGGAGCCTGCCCCTGTAGCGGCAGCCGACAAGCAGGACGGCTCCGACAAGCAATATTGCAAGATCCACCGCACCAAGGGCCACGACCTTTCGAACTGCAAGCGAGTCGAGTACCTCGTAGAACAGCAGAAGGCTTAATACGAGCGTCGCGACAAGGAGAAGGCCCAAGGTGGCGGAGGAGAGCCAAGCAAGAAGCGGCCATTCAATGGCCGGGGAGGGCGCCGCGGCAAGGCCAAGCAGCGGCAAGGTGATCGGCCTCCCCGGGGCCGCGACAAGGATGAGGAGGAAGACGACGACGACGACATGGAGGAAGGTGATAACAGCGAGCAGGAGTTCCAGAAGGCCACAGAAGTCCTGTGTTTCGACGGAGGCGCCTCTCTGCAAACTTCCCACTGCCAACTCAAGCAGTGGGTGCGGGAAGTAAACGCAGCTGAGCCGCCCGTTGAGTCACGCAGGCTGCTGAAGTGGTCCAGCACGCCCATCATTTTTGATCTTGAGGATCACCCTGACCGCACCACTGCGGTCGGGTGCTTGCCGATGTTAGTCTCACCAACTATCCGCAACCTCAAGGTCACCAAAATGTTGGTTGACGGCGGAGCCGGCCTAAACTTGATCTCCTCGGCTGTGATCAAGAAACTCCAGATCCCGGACGGCGAGCTCGAAGAAACCGGTTCGTTCCAAGGAATAAACCCGGGAAGGAGCAAGCCCAAGGGGAAGATTACTCTGCCAGTGACCTTTGGCGGGGAGCTCAACTTCAGGACGGAGAGGATAACCTTCGATGTTGCCGATATCCCATTGCCATACAATGGGATACTTGGACGTCCTGCCCTCGCCAAGTTCATGGCAGCTTCCCACTTTGCCTACAACGTACTCAAGATGCCGGGGCCGATAAGCGTCATCTCTGTCCCTGGCGACAAGAAGGACGCACTTATCTGCGCCGACAAGATATACCGGGATGCAGCAGCTGCAGCGGAGAGCGACACACTTGCCGCTGAAGCTCCCGGGGGGAAGAAGACCAAGACCAAGTCCGGCAAGTGCTCTGGGGCCAACTCCGGCAAACGCACCTCTTCGGAGTGCTGCGCTGCCGTCGAGGACGCACCATCGAGCTCCACCGGCAAGTGCAAGAAGGGGATGGCCGCTCCACCGGCAACCAAGAAGGTGTCCACCAAGGAGGACGGCACTGGTGGTACCTTCACCATCAGTGCTACGCTCGACAACAAATAGGAAAGCGCACTCGTTGCCTTCCTGCGGGCGAATGTCGATGTGTTTGCATGGCAACCATCTAACATCCCCGGCGTTCCCAGGAAGGTAATTGAGCACAAGCTTGCTGTTTGTCCTCATGCGCGGCCCGTCAAGCAGAAGGTCAGGAAGCAAGCCGTGGAGCGCCAAGAATTTATCGCCGAAGAGATAAAGAAGCTAGAAGCAGCAGGCCTGGTTAGAGGCGTGATCCATCCCACGTGGTTAGCCAATCCAGTTGTCGTACGCAAGGCTAATGGGAAGTGGAGACTTTGTATAGACTTCACTGATGTGAATAAAGCATGTCCCAAGGACCCATTTCCCTTGCCGCGTATTGACCAGATTGTTGACTCCACTGCCGGATGTGAGCTGCTTTCCTTCCTTGATGCATACTCAGGTTACCACCAGATATTCATGGCCAAGGAAGATGAAGAGAAGACTGCATTTATCACTCCATGCGGCACATATTGCTTCATACGCATGCCCTTTGGATTGAAGAATGCAGGCTCCACATTTGCAAGGGTGGTGCACACTGCTTTTGAGCCACAGATTCACAGAAACGTAGAAGCCTACATGGATGACATAGTGGTCAAGAGCAAGAGCAAAGATACCCTGATACAAGATCTGGAAGAGACGTTTGAGAATCTGCGCAAGATCCAGCTTAAGTTGAACCCCGAAAAGTTCGTCTTTGGAGTCCCCTCCGGCAAGCTTCTCGGGTTCTTTGTGTCCTAGAGGGGGATTGAAGCCAATCCCGACAAGATAACAGCCATCGAGCAGATCGAAGCCCCGAAGCGCGTCAAGGACGTAAGGAGACTTGCAGGTTGTGTAGCTGCCCTCAGTTGGTTCATTTCAAAGTCTGCAGAACGCGCACTACCTTTCTTCAAAATCTTGAAGAAGGCAGGTCCTATGAAATGGACTCCGGAAGCGGAGGCAGCGCTGCAAGACTTGAAAGGATACCTATCCTCCACTCCAATACTTGTCGCACCTAGGCCACAAGAGAAGTTGCTACTGTACCTAGCAGCAACCAATCAAGTGGTTAGTGCTGCGTTAGTAGCGGAGAGGGAGGCGGATGAGGAGTCTACACCACCGGCAAGTGAATCCAGCGACAAGCAGGGGGCTTCCCCGACAAGCTCTGGCTCCGATAAGGACAAGTCTGCGCAGGAACAAGGAGAGGTGCGAAAGAAGATGGTGCAGCGCCCAGTGTATTTTGTGAGTTCCCTTCTACAGGGGGCTAGATCAAGATACTCTGGGGTGCAGAAGTTGCTTTTCGGCCTCCTCATGGCCTCGAGAAAGCTGCGCCATTACTTCCAAGCACACGAGATAACGGTGGTCACTCGCTTTCCGTTGAAGAGGATACTGCACAATCCAGAAGCAACAGGCAGGATCGTCGAGTGGGCACTGGAGCTGTCAAGCTTTGGTCTCTAGTTTGAGAGTACCTCAACCATACAGAGCAGAGCTTTGGCAGAATTCATAGCTGAATGGACCCCAACGCCCGACGAAGAAGTTCCAGAGACAAGCGCCCCCGTACAAGAAGCAAGCAGTGAATGGGTAATGTACTTTGATGGTGCCTTCTCGCTGCAAGGCGCCGGTGCCGGCGTGGTACTCATAGCGCCCACCGGAGAACACCTCAAGTATGTTATCCAGATGCACTTTCCCAGGGAACAAGCGACAAACAATACTGCTGAGTATGAAGGTTTACTCGCCGGCCTCAGGATTGCGGCCGAACTCGGGATCAGGAAGTTGATTGTGCGGGGAGATTCTCAGTTGGTGGTCCGACAAGTGAACAAGAGTTACCAGAGCCCTTTGATGGAAGCTTATGTTGATGAGGTGAGGAAGCTTGAAGAGCACTTTGAAGGTCTGCAAATGGAGCATGTTCCAAGAGCTCAGAATGATATTGCAGATGGCCTTTCAAAGTGTGCTGCGATGAAGTTACCTGTGGAACCAGGGACCTTCCTGCTCAAGCTAACTCAACCATCCGTTACACCATCAGTTGGGCAAAGTAAGAAGAGAAAGTTGGTCTCCGGCGACTACTTGCCGGCGGATCTTCCAGAAGCCGCCGCCAAGGTCCCCAGGATCAACAGCCAAGATGCTGAGGAACAGTTTGCTCCTGCGGATCCGAGGATCTGTACAGTTGAAGCAAGCGTTCCCGACAAGCCTCGCCCCGGCAGGCTTGCCGGGGGGCCGTCAGCTCCGGCAGAGCCGGAGGTTCTCGCCGTAGAAGCTGAGGTTCCCGCAGCAGCCCTCATGCCTTTAGTCCTTGCCGTTGAGCCTCGGGCTCCGGCATGGGCACAGCAGATTGTCCATTTTCTGCAAACTGGAGAACGTCCCGACGTCCCAGAAGAAATAGAGAAAATAACCAGGCAGTCAAGTATGTACCAGTTCGTTGACAATGAACTGTACAGAAGGAGACTCAACGGTGTCAGGTTGAAGTGCATTTCCAGGGAAGATGGACAGAAGCTGTTGGCAGAGATACATGGAGGCATATGTGGCCACCACATTGGCGCAAGGGCACTTGCCGGGAAGGCGTTCCGGCAAGGGTTCTTCTGGCCAGAAGCCCTCCAAGATGCAACTGCACAAGTAACCAAGTGTGAAGCGTGCCAGTTTCATGCCAAGAAAATTCATCAGCCAGCTCAAGCTCTCCAGACGATCCCTTTGTCCTGGCCCTTCTCGGTCTGGGGGCTCGATATCCTCGGCCCCTTCCCCCGTGCTGTCGGGGGCTTTGAGTACTTGTATGTTGCGATCGACAAGTTCACAAAGTGGCCAGAAGTGGAACCAGTGAGAAAGGTGACAGCACAGTCAGCAGTCAGGTTCTTCAGGTCAATTGTTTGCCGTTTCGGAATCCCTAACAGGATCATAACCGACAACGGTACACAATTTACAAGTCGCACCTTCATGCAGTACGTCCAAGACCTTGGCGCCAAGGTCTGTTTCGCTTCTGTTGCTCACCCGAGGAGCAATGGTCAAGCGGAGAGGGCCAATGCTGAAGTGCTGCACGGACTCAAGACAAGAACCTTCGACAGGCTGCGCAAGTGCGGAAGAAACTGGATAGAGGAGTTGCCGGCGGCTCTTTGGTCAATCAGGACGACACCAAGTCGAGCCACCGGACAGACACCCTTTGCTCTTGTCTATGGAGCAGAGGCAGTTCTCCCCACGGAACTCGTATACGGATCTCCTCGAGTGCTCGCTTATGATGAGCTCGAGCAAGAGCAACTACGTCAAGATGATGCATTGCTCCTTGAGGAGGAACGTCTCCAGGCTGCTGTACGAGCTGCTCGATACCAGCAAGCCTTGCGCCGCTATCATAGCCGCAAGGTCAAGGCCAGGAGTCTCGAGGAAGGCGACCTTGTTCTTCGGCGTGTTCAGTCCGCCAAGAATTCCAACAAGTTGACGCCGAAGTGGGAAGGCCCTTATCGGGTGAGACAAGTCACAAGGCCCGGCACTGTCCGCCTTGAGACCGAAGAAGGCTTACCGGTGAGCAACTCCTGGAACATAGAGCATCTTCGCAAGTTTCACCCATAAGGTGCGGTTGCCGTGATCCGCTCCGGCAACCACCTTTTGTACGAGTCTTGCCGCTGTTGCATGTAAACCTTTGTACAAAGCCGGGCGCAGATCCCGTGCATCAGTAAAGTTTTTGTGCTTCGTACTATTTGCCATTTCCATGCTTTTCTTTGGTTATTTGCATGCACTGTTTGGCACCTTGTGCGATACACATCCCCGGTAAGCACTAGCAAGCCGTGAGGCCCTATGCTTGTTTTTCCTCCTCTTTTTCTTTCCCTCTTAAGCAGAAGGAACATTCCTCGCGCACAAGTTTGCCGGGGGGGAAGGAGGTGGAGGATGAACCAAGTGCTGTTCAAGAAAGAGAAGCCTTGACGGGGAACAAGCTATATATGAAAGCTAAGTTACCAGAATTTGAGCAGTTCAAATTTTTGAATTTTAGTTATCTTCCTTGAACAACCACACTTTGTATGGAAAACCTGTGCGCGGAGGAACCTACCCGTGGCTAGCCGCACCCTCACCTTGTTTCCGAGCACGCTCAATGACTTAAGTGAGCTGCGACAAGTGTCGCGCCCTTATTTCGTTTTCGAGTTCGCTCAGCAAGCTAAGTGCGCTGCGACTAGCTGCGACAAGGTTACTTGCCGGTAAGGTCCTTTGCCAGCAGGCTGCTAAGGGTCCAGCACTCAGCGCTCGCGGTGAGGGCCCCTTGCCGGCAAGTCTCCTAAAAGCGTAGGGTAGAAAGCATACAAAGTAAAGGACCAAAAGCAAGGGAGATAACACCGCATTGATTGCTCGAAAATACGATAATATGTTACAGAGATAACTTGTCGCAATGACTAATAGATTCATGTTCATGGCACACTTTGCAGTAGCAAAGGAAATAGAAAGAAAGAGGCCTAATCTATGCGGTCGCCTTCACGCCTGGAGATCTTGTTCACCTTGGCGACGATGTGGGCGACCTGCGCCTTCAACGCCTCCAGATCTGCGTCGTCCGGCAAGCTGCGGAGGACGTTGACAAGATTGATGCCAGGGTTGCGGTAGACAATCTTCGTCAAGACGCGCTCCAAGGTGCCCGCGCAGAGCTGACGCGACTCCTCGGCCAGCTGCGCGGGGAGCTTCTCCTGCAGCCGTGCAAGCGCCGGAGCGATTCCCCTGAAGAAGAGACTTAACTTGGCGCTGTGGGGGAGATTCTGGTCCGGAGAGTACACGAGGTGCTCCACCCTCAGCGCCATCAACTCCTTGTCGATATTAGCAGCAGAAGCGACCAAGTCGTCGGTCCACTGCTCCACAGCCCGGCTGAAGTTGTTCGCTGAAGTGGCGGCGCTCTCCACCAGGCCTCGTTCCATGCGGAGCTCGTCCTTCAGCTTCGTCTCGCGATCCCGGGCGGCGTCCAGTGAATCAGTCAAAGTAGAGACCTTCAACTCCAAGTCAGCGATTGAATCTTTGGCGGCAGTAAGCTCGTCGCCCTTCTTGGAGAGGCGTACCTGAAGGTCAGAGTTGGTGTGGGCGTCCTTCTCCCGCTCCACATTGAGCGCGGTGACCCTGTCCTCACTCGCCTTCAGGTACCGCTCCAGCTGCTCAACTTTGAGTTCCAGTTCCCTCTTGGCGGTTTCCGCGGCGGCTGCGGCTTCCTTTGCCTCCTTCATGGCATCTTCCCGGGCGGTGAGCTCGGCGTCATGGGCGTCGAGCTCAACCTTCCGCTGGTTGAGCGCCCCCTCCCGCCGAGACAGCTCCTCAGCGGCCAGCCGCTGTCGCTCTTCAGCCTCCGCCTTCTCCAGGAGGAAGGCTTGCTGTTCTCCGGCGAGCTCTTCCCGCTCCTCCGCCAAGTTGCGGAGGGCGGCCTGGTTGGCGGCGCGAAGCTCTGCGGCCCGCTTCTCCAAGTCCACTCCAGCCTTGGCGGCAAGAGCTTCCCGGGAGTCCAGCTTCGCCTGCCTGGCCCGGTAAAGGGCCAGGAGCCGGCGAAGTAGCTTCTCCTCTTCGGGCTCGTCGCTCCCGCCAGGCGCCTCAACGATCTTCAACCCCGCGGAGGCGAGGACCTCTCCGTCGTAGGTCTCTCCCTCCACGGGGGCTCGCGACGAGGACCCCCACGGGACTTGTATGAAGACTCCGTTGGGGGGCTCGAGATAAATGTCTGGCTGCTCCTTAGCGGCGGAGGGGTCGGCGGTCGGTGTAGCGCTTGACGCTCCTGCTGCCTCCGGGCCAGCAGTGTGGTCGCCGCCCCCCTCCCCAGCCACGGCGTCTGCGGTCGGGACGGTCTCCTCAGCGGCAGGCTCGTCGGCTCCTGCCATGCCCTCAGCGGCAGTGGCGTTGCCGCCGTCGCCTTGCGCGCCCTCCTCGCCGGTGGCCTCAGTCTCCATCCGCTCCGGCGCAGGAGGATCTAGCAGAAGAAAAAGAAAAGAAAAGATCGAGCAAATATCCAAAAAGACAAGTTCAAGAAGATAAAGCTACAAGACTTACCTTCGCGAACTTCGTCGACGACAGGCTCCCTCGCCGAGGAGTCCTCCCTTGGCGGTGGAGCGGTGGCCCCTGCTGGCGGAGGGCCGCCCGTGCCCTCCCTTGGCGGGGTGGCCACCCTTGTCGGGCTGCTCACCCTTGGCGGGGTGCCCGCCCTTGGCGGGGTGCCCGTCCTTGGCGGAGCGTTCTCCCTCGCCGGGGAGTTCACCCTTGGCGGGGAGGGTGGAGCAAGTGGTTCGTCGGGGGCAGTCTCCGGACGCTCCTGCGGTTGCGGCTCCACTTCTGCACAAGACAAACAAGACAAACAAGATAAACAAGACAACAAGATGTCAGCACAAATAATGACCTCAAGCGCGCCCATCAGTCAGAAAAGAATAACCACCAGACTTACGCTGGGGGCTGCGCTGGGGGCTGTTCCTCGGAGCGGCGGTCTGATCCGGCTAGCTTGCCGCTGGCGCGTCTCCGGTCGCCGCGGTGGGCGAGTCGTCTTCGACCTCGACCACGGGGATCTTTGCCCTCTTCGCCATTCGCTGGGCCAGGGACCTGAAAGCAAAGCAAGAACAAGATCAGAATCATCAAGAAAGACCAAGTCGAAATCGAAGAAGTTACAAATTACAAGTGCTTACTCCTCTTCCTCGTCGTCGTCGGAGCTGAGGGCGGAGAAATCGAACTCCACCTTAGATGCTCCCGCGCGAGGAGCAGGAGGAGAAGGCTCCCTCGGGCGCTTGGCGGTCTCCGGGGCTGGGGGCTGCGAAGACCCAGCCTCCGTTGACGCCGAGGCCCGAGGAGCAGGCGGAGCGGCCGTTTCGCTCCGGGAGGATCCTCCTCCGCTTGGCGCTGGTGCGCGGGGCACCTCCGTCGCGGTTTGGCTCGCCCTGGTGGCGCGCGTCGCCCTGCGAGCAGGCTGCTGTCGGGGCGCCTGCGTCCTCGTCGCTGTAGCCGCCTTGCAGAGGCGCTTCCTCGGTGTTTGCGTAGGGCTTGCCGGAGGCGGGGAGTTCTCTGAGGACGAGGAGGCGTCGTCGTCAAGTCCCAGAGATCCGCCGGTGTCTTCATCGGCCTCGACGTCCTCCTCCTCCTCCCTGGCAGGCTCGCTGGGCCCAGCGCCGCGCCCGGCGGCCTCGCTTCCTCCGGCGGTCCCGCTCCCTCCGGCGGCCCTGCTCCCTCCGGCAACTTCGCTCCCTGCGGCGACCTCGCTTACAACTCCGGGTATCCCGGAAAGCCTCAGGGAAGGAACCCCGGCAAACTCCTCGGGCGGAAGCTTGAGCAACCTGAGGATTTCTGCCTCCTCTGCTTGGCTCAGCGCGTTCGCGGCTTCCGCATCATCCACAGTACATCCAAAGCCTCCTGCCGCCGCAGCTGCGGCGGCTTCTTCCATCCGGGAAGCAATATAAGCTATATCCCGAGCCGTGGTGGCTCGGGTGAGGCCCCTGTTCTGATCGGAGTTCTTGGGCGTCTCAACCAAGTTATCAAAGAAGCTCAGAATGGCATCCGGCGGAGGCTGGATCCAAGTGGGGACGATGCCGTGGGAGTCGCACTCCGGCATCATCGCGCGCAAGGAGTCACGGGCGGTGCTGTTGCACAGTGGCACCACTCCCTTGGCGGGTCTGAACCACTCCGGATGCGTCGGGTCATGCTTGAAGAGCTCTCGCACCATTCCTTGCAGCTCCAAAGCGGTGAAATTGAAGTTCAATCCGCAGCGCAGCCTCATGATATCCGCCGCGTTGCCAAATTCCCAGGCGGGCCTTTTCCTTTCCTGTAAAGGGGCAATGCGGCGGCGAAGGAAATCTGCGCCAACCTCTCCGATGGTCAGATTGGCGGCCCGGAGACGGATAATCCTAACAAGGGCAATACTGAGTCTGTTGTCCTCCGGGGCCAATTCACTCCAATCCCTCCCGCGCACTATGGCAGTTGTGCGCGGCGCAGTGAAGGGCTCCGGCTTGTCCTCCACCACCCAACACCAATCTGCACGCCATTCTTCCCACTTGCCGCGAAGTTCTCCCTTCAGGTATGAGTCCTTCTTATTCAACCGGAAGATCCAGGAGATGCCGCCGGAGAGGGGAGCGCCAGCCTCTACTCTAGGCATGAAGAAATGGCGAAAGAGTGCTACGTTTGGATGGATCCCAATATAGTTTTCGCACAGATGTGCGAAAACGGCCATCGTAAGGATGGCATTGGGAGTGAAATCTAGGAGGTGGAGGTTGTATGTGTTCATAATGTCACAGAAAAACTCCGAGTACGGAGGGCACAATCCGCAGTGGAAGAAGACAGCAAAGAAGAAATACCCGCCGGGAAACAGATCTTTGGCGACGGCGGGGAAGGCTCTGGTACGGGGATGAGCTTTGGTCTCCCCGGACCAGAAGAGGTAGTACTTGTTCCGCAGCTCCTTCGCGCTGAGCCTCGGCGCGAAGACCACGTTCCTCTTCCGCAGGGCGGCAAGCTTCGCCGCCTGCTCGGATTTCTCCTTCTTGGCCTTGTCCGCTTTCGCCTTCTCACTCTTCGGAGCCATGGCGGAGGCGGCGAGGGAAGAGGCGAGGAGCTCGACGGCGGGGGAGGGGTGGAGGCAAGGAGCAGCGGGGGATTTCTGGAGGTTGAAGATGCAATGAAGACGAAGGAGGGAAACTGCCCCTGCTTCCTCTGCTTTTAAGGGGGAAGTGGGGGACGCTCCGCATTTCCCATAAAAGAACGAGGCCACGATCTCTCCCACGACGCCGCAATCGACGCGTGCCGTTAGGGAGGGGCGCGGCGGATGCAGAAGGGGATTTACGGCTTGCCGTGGGCCGCGTGTGCCCGTGCACTGTTTTGGGCCTGGCCCAACAGCGCTCGGCACCGTGTGTGGCCCAGGCCCGGGGGCTCCTGTCAGTGTACTAAGATAGGGGTATCTTAGTACCCCCAACTTGTGCACGGGCAGTAGCAGCTTCCCGCGGCAGGGTCCACCGTGTGCTTGCCGGAAACCCTTCTGGTCCCTATGAAGCCATTCAAGAACAAAGTATACAAGTCAGAAGATCAAGGCCCCGGCAAGAGGAGCTTGCCGGGAAGGCCGCACCAGGCACAAGATTACCACTTTAGCACAAGGCCCTGGCAAGAGGAGCTTGCCAGGAAGACCAAAGAATGCATACCTCAAGAGACGCCTCGGCGCATCATGCGCCCCAGCAGGGCCCGGGGAGCGACAAGCTTCCGGGCCCGGCAAGATCATGGCCCCGGCAAGCTGCTTACCGGGGGGAACTTATGCTGTGTGCCCGCGCTCCAGCTCATCTGCCCACGCGTCGCCCTGGGGCCCTTCCAGGGACGCGTGGCGGACGGCTGTGCAGCCTGGGGCACACGGTGGCATTCCACGGTGACGAGGCTACCGCCGTGTCGAATGGAGAAGCATGGACGGACGCTTTTGGGGTCGACGGTGACGGGCATTTAATGCCCTTGTCCCCCACTGTCAAAGTAGGTGAAGACCACTGTTCACGCACTATTCCCGCACTGTTACAACTACCACCACAGTTACATTCTTACCCTCCTCTACGTTGACACCCGTCGGTGACCCCTTGAGCTATAAAAGGAGGCCCATGCACAATGTAGAGGGGGTTCGAACCTTTAGCAACTCTCACGCTCGGCGTAGCTAGCACTGTAGCTCTTCAAGCTCCCGAGCTCAATACAACCAAGGCAGGAGTAGGGTTTTACGCGTCCGCGCGGCCCGAACCTGGGTAAACTGCCCGCGTGCTCTCCTCGATCTGCTCTTCGTGCTCCCTCCGCTCCCTTACCGCAACGTAGAAGGGGCTCCGGTCCCATAGGTGCTCGTGGGAGGACAGTTTCCCCCGACACTTCCCTAACCCTATACTCGTACCTCAACCTCCGCCACAACCCGTCGGATCCCCTTCTCCGTGGTGGCGTGCCTCCTTTCCCGAGTTCGCCAAGGACAGCGTCCGCCTCGTCAAGCGCTGCCACAAGCCTGACCGCAAGGGTAAGGACGCTCTCGCTCGCTCTCCTCGTTCTGGATCCGGTTTGTTTTCCTCTTTCGCCAGATCTGATGTTGATTTGGCGCGCAGAATTCGCCAGATCTCGTCCGCGTCTCTGATCTCGTCCACGACCACGACGGAAGCCTCCTCTGCTCGCTGGTATGGATTCCCCCAACCCCTTCCTCCAGCCCTGGCCGACCGGCCGAGGTTCCGATCGGATCCCCTCTCGTGCTTTGTCTCTTGGCGGCTGCTGCTGGCCGGCTCTCCCTCCTCTGTCTGTACCCCGTCCAGCTAGCCGACTAACCACGGGCGCCCTGTTGGCTCGCGCTCATGGGGCAAGCTACGTTCTGGTGCCTTGGACCAAACCCCAGCTTCGTTGGTTCTACCTTGTGCCAGCTCGGGATTCTAGCGGGCGTATTGGTTTTGGCCTATGGGATTCTACCTTGTGCCTTGGACCAAACACCTTGCAACATAGTGCAACGCTTAGCTCTTTACTACCTAGCAATTGCCTGCACAATTAAATCAATATCTCCATGATTCTGCATAGAGTTGATGAAAATTGTTGCTACAAATGATAGAAGCAAAATGCAGCGCCTAGCTCTTAATTACCTTAATATACTTGATTCTTGATCGGGATTCTGATAATGCCGATGGAACGAAGTATAGCTATTAGTAGATGCTAATTGTAAAATCATGTAATTTCTAACTTTTGCCATATTGTTCAATGATTTTTGCGCCCTGTTATTTCCGTACTGAAGGTAGGATTTCTGTGTTAAACCTAGGACTACTGTTCTTTGTTTATCTGCATTGTTTCTGAGGTAGATAGTTATATGTCTGACTCCATTCCTGTCAAAATCTGTTGTTCCACCAATAGTTTTTGCACAACACTTCTTGTATCATGTTTTGATATAAATCTCTCATGCAGGTGTATGGAAGCACGAGAAGAGTGATGGCCATGAAGACTATGGTCTCCTTGTTAGCGAGCCAGCCAGGAAATATGCCACAGTCAAAGAGCTCGATAGCCCTATTACTTTGAAGGATGGGACAGCTATCCTGCAGTTCAAAGTGAGGCTTCAGAATGGCCTCGAGTGTGGAGGTTCGTTCGCCGCTCCCGCTCCAGCAAATTTAGTTGATTCTCTGATGGAGCGCTAAGTTGGAACATTAGTTTTATGATCTAAAACTGCATGTCGTTCCTGTGATGATGAAGGTGCACCGAGTCTAAAACTGCTTGTCGTTCCTGTGATGATGAAGGTGGGCGGAGTGATCTGCTTTGGGTTTCAGTTCCAAACCATCTTCTTATTTTGCCATCCTGTAAAACAAAGCATTTTCACTTACAGAAATATTTCTATGTGTCCGACTCAACAGAAATATTTAGGTTTCAGTAAGATGAATGTGATGCTTAATTAGGAGCTTTTGAGCTCCAACCTTTCTATACTAAGACCATAAACTTAGTAGTAGTTGTAATTGTTAATATTCCTTTGATCTGGATGCACTTATTCAACCAGTTAATACAGAAACAATAGACATGTGCTAAACAGCACTAGTGAGTAGTGACAACATTTGGCATGGTAGATGATAGCTAGAAAAGGAATTTGGAACAAATTGTTTATGTCGGCATTGAAACAAAGTCCTATTAAGTATGCAACTGAGTTTGTCACATCTGTCTTATGCGGCATGCTGGAGTTGATGTGGATGTTCATCCTTAACAAGGATGCATGTGAAAATTATAACTGATTAGCTGTGGAAAGTTGTTTAAATTGTGCTATGCTGTAAAATTTTCCGATTCATCTTCACTGGATTTAGGTTTCAATTTTGGCGGGAACACTTGCTCGACTTGATAGAGAAGCGCCTCACTACAAGAAGTTTGCTATCATCGTCGAGTCTCAGATCCCCATGCCCATTTATATATTCTCTATGGTGAATTACTTCTATGTTGTGTGTTAAAATTTGAAGTAAATCCGAAATCTGAGATTTGAAGTAGATCAGGTCATTATTTTGAACTATGCATAGATATGTAACAATGAGCATAGGTGGTTATAGGTTGCTGTAATGATGAATATGCATATTAAGAACTACTCATGCATGGAAGTATACCAGATACCATTGTTTTCACTGTTTTATCAACATGCCTTTGCTGAATCTTCGGTTTATATGTGTAAACTATACATTGTCAGCTACTGTGTACTTTTTAGTTATTGAATGAACTCATACTAGTTAGTGTTGGCCATATGCAAGTAAACTAGATACCCACAAGACTTAACTATTTTCCAAAGCTATAGTGATACATTCTGTACTACACTAAATGTGTGATAATAGGAGTGTCCTTGTCCTGTGCCTATACTGCATTTTGACTCATATGTTTCTGCCTTTGATCTAGCTCTAAATGTGTGGTGTTACCTCTCTTGACAGGAGCTCCGGGCTGAAGAAATTTGAAGAAGCTTGAAGCCCGACAAAGTAAAGAGTAGCGAGTTAGTAGTGCTAGTTATGTTGTACAGTGGCTAGCATATCTGGTTGTATGAACACTATTGTAAATACTGTAATCTCGTATGTTGTACAGTAGTCAGCATATTTGGTGCTAATATTGGCTATCATTTTAACAGTTTAGTATGTTCTCTTGCCATTTGAAATATTTTTCATTTGTTTATTGTGAAAGTGTGAGAAATAGAAAGATGACCAGTGGGACAAACGAAAAGGCCATGGCCCAAAAAGTATATGGAATGTAAAAAGACCGAGGCCCAAAACAGAAATGGACTATAAAAGAGTTGAGGGCAAAAAAATGGACTATTAAAGGCAATGGCCAAGAAAAAAATCGATGAATTGCTGGGCTAGGCCCATGTAGCTAGTAAAAAATAACAGGAAAAATATACATAAAGGCTGAATTGTTGGGCTCGGCCCATGTAAAACACCTAATCGGACCGGGCTGAATCTTATCAGTGACCTTTTCAACTGGTCGCAATTTTGCCACGTCAGATTGCCACGTCGAATCCGACGTGGCCTGGGCAGACATCCAATGACCAAAACAAAAGGTCATTGGTTCAACGACCTTTTGTTTTGGTCATAAACGTCTACGACTTTCTCACAGAGAAGGTCGCTATAGTCAGTTTATGACGGCCAGCTTTTGACCTTATGTTTTTGGTCACAAAAAGGTCACAAATGGAAATTTGTGACCATTCAGTGACCAATAGTGGTGGTCACAAGTTGACATATTTCTTGTAGTGATGTGTTGATGATTTTCTCTTCCGATCCTTTTGTTGCATACTTATATACTGCTTATGTATTTTTTTGTCTAGTGCATTGAGATGCCGTCGTATGTCGTGTACAAGGGTATGGTTCCCGGAGTCTACGACGACTGGGAGGAGTGTCGGAGACAGGTTCACCGTTTTAGGGGTAACAGTTACAAAGGATACAACACTAGGGCAGAGGCGGAAACTAGATGCGCGCGCTATCTAGCGGGAGAGAGGAGGGAGTGGAGGGGGAACCGGATGAAGACCAGTTTCATCGTGACCGCAACTATCTTCTATGTGATGATGGTAGTTTAGATATCGACTTGTAATGTGAAGACAAACTCACTACTCGCGGTCTCGAGACTTGTAATGTTCTAACTTTGTTTGGTATTTTGAATTCGGTGACTAATATGATGAATTGTATTCGGAGAATAATCTTCTATTGTATTCGATAAATCTACTGTTTATACGTTGTGCTATTTATATTCTGTGCTGTAATGTATTTTGTAACCTGTGCAAATATTAGAAAAGCAAAAAAAAAAAGAATTCTAATATTCATAGTAGTGGCGCACTGCAGCAAACACACTAGTGGCGCACCCCTGTGAGGTGCGCCATTAGTAACCTAGAGCACAAGCTATATATGGCCCCCTAGGAGGCATACTAATGGCGCATCTGGGCACATACTAATGGTGCACCAGGTGGTGCGCCATTAGTGTTTGGGATACTAATGGCGCACGAGGTGGTGCGCCATTAGTGTCTGGGATACTAATGGCGCACCACCTGGTGCGCCATTAGTATTAATTACTAATGGCGTGGTAGTAGTGGCGCACATGTAGTGCGCCATTAATGGCGAAAACAGGTGCGCCACTAACAGGCATTTTCCTAGTAGTGATGCAGACATAAAATGGGTCGACGCGTTGGGTGTTATACCGACTCAATTCTAAAATAGGGCGGACGGCGGACAGGCGACCGACCCAAACGAACAAAACGCAGACATATGCGCCGTCCGATTGGGTAAGCCCGTTGAAATTGCTCTTAGAGCATCTACAACCCTATCACTATCCTCTCCATTTGTCCAGCCGGCAGGCCGGACGCACTTTGAATCGAAGAACCGCATCTCCAAAAGACCTTTCAAATACAGTCCAAAATTTTGGAACGTGCGACACCCCTTCAACCTAGCTCGAGGAAATTGCAAAAACCACCTAATTTTGGTGCTACTTTTGCACATAACATCTACTTTATGGGTTTGTTGGATAAAACATCATATATTAGGGTAATTCGTTGTGGCTAAGTCTAATCCACCATTTGAGTGTGTTGACATGATTTCTAACAAGTGGGTCCAGTTTGTAAGTGCACCACGAAAAAATACTTGTCGCATCGGCACCCAAGGCAATATCTCACAATTCTTTGCTTCAACTAAGCTAAAATAATTCCCAAAATATTAGCAAGTGCATGTATGATTTATTTATTTTTTTACATTTTCTAAAACTTTAAATTTGAACAAAAAAGTTGAACGAGCCAACTAACATTGCAAATATCTCACAAACTATTGGTCCAACTGAGCTGCCTTTTTCCCATAATAATATGGGTTACATGTGTGATTTAGAGGATTGTTCTGCACTCTATTTTTGAATTTTTGAATTTTGAGTAAAAAATTGTATGAGCCAATTTAAACTCCAAACATCACATTATAATGTGATCCAAACCAGGTAAAACTTACCAGATTCATTACAGGTTATATCTAGCTTAGCACACCACAAACTTTCATTGAAGAACATATGATTGCTATACAAATCTAAAACAATTCATAAATAGGAACAATATTCATAACGCTGCATTTGGATGTATGTATTGTTTTTCGAATTGGATTTTGTATTACCCAACCACCAATTTGACTGTTTGGCATGCCAACAGGAAACAGCGGCCTAAAATCGATCCAATACAGCGATGAAATCAGTTCCATGCGCCGAGGCCTCCCATGATACGGAGCCCAACCCTTCTGATTTGGCATGTATTCATGGCTCCCGCAAAAGAAAACGTTTGGCAGCCCGTATTTTCTCCCCTGCTCGATCGAAGCAGCCACTCCCCACCCCGAGAGACAAGAGGAGACAGTGACGGCAGCGCCGGTTCCTAGGAAGCACCCGATGGCGGCCCTCCTCCTCACCTCCACCGCAATTCCTCCTCCTCATACTCTCCGTCAGCCCTTCTCCTCATCCCCTCATCATCTCCCTGCCACCTCATGAACAGAGGGCCATCGTATCTCCTCTGCCCATGGCTGCCACAGCATGGCTCTTCCCATCCGCCGCTGCTCCTTCTCCTCTTTCCATGCTCTGGCGTGCGTCCCACTGGACCCCCTCTTCCTGTGCCGCTGGTGCCCCATCTTCCTCTTTGTGGTCCGCTGCCATTCGCCAGATCCCCTCGTCCACCCTCTGTTCTTCCCCTCACTTGATCTTTCCTTGGTCTTTTTTGTAGACTTCGCTTTACAGTTTCTAAATCTTGTAATTATTTCTGTTGTCGCAGTGTAATAACTCTTGTAAATTTGAATCTTTTAAGTTTATTTGATAGTTACTTACTTGTAATCGGCCCTAGCAGAAAATTTCATATATTCGCAGTCATTCTACTCATGAATTAACAGCCTTATGTAACAGTGTTACAGTTTCTTCTTGCAAGATAAATTTTAATGCTACATAATCAATTATACTCACACATTGTATAAATTTTGATTTCAAGCATAACGAAGATGCAATTCCATAGTTTTCCATCCAAACCGAATTTGGTATTGAAACGTCCTTGTCATTCCATGAGCCAATTCCATGAGCATCCAAACAAGCGAATTCGTATTCATGTCCATTGCAGTTTCCTCACTGAATTGGAATTGAAATCAATTCAATACGGAGGTCTTCAATATAGACATCCAAACGCAGTGTAAAATAAAATCAGTAGCACCAAGATATGGAAGATATAGACATCATCAAGTCTCATACACCGAAATATTACCGTCATGAGGTTTTAGCATCTAAGTAGTTGTCATGAGACCATTACAGACATCATCAAGTCGCACACACAAAAAGATTACCGACATGAGGTTATAACATCGAATTACTTGGTGGTTTTGCAATCTTAGTTGGCTCATTCAATATATTTCTACAAATTTAACATTTTCAAAAAATGCAAAATAAATAAATCATGTGTGCACTCACTAATATTGAACATTGCCTTCTTTGACCTCTTCGGCCGAATAAGGATCTAGCAAAGCATTATTCATCTCCGGTGTTTCTATTCTTTTAATCAATGCCAGGACATTCGGATCAGGAGCATCTCCGGTGTTGCGAAAAAAATCTGCTTTTCTAAAAGATTAGTGAAAATGTTCCCAACCATAGACGAAAGTTCCAATACCTCAGAATGTTGATTAACAGGTCTAACAAAACAAAAAAATGTGTCCTCTGCCCATATATTTACATCCATTTCACCGTAATGTTGTTTCGTACCCTTTGTTCCCTCCGGAGGGCTTCGGCCAGGTCGATCGTGAGGAAACTTACCTCCTATACTTCCTGGTCTTCCTTTTGCTCATTGATACGTCTCCATCATATCTACTTTTCCAAACTCTTTTGCCCTTGTTTTGGACTCTAATTTGCATGATTTGAATGGAACTGACCCGGACTGACGCTGTTTTCAGCAGAATTGACTTGGTGTTATTCAGAAATAAAAGTTATCGGAATGACCTGAAACTTCACGGAGAATATTTTCGGAATATATAAAAAATATTGACGGAAAGAATCACCGAAGGGAGCCCACCCCCTGTCCACAAGGGTGGGGGCGCCCCCCTAGTACGCGCCCCTTCCTTGTGGGTCCCCTGGAGCTCCACCGACCTCAACTCCAACTCCATATAATCTCTTTCAGGGAGAAAAAAAATCAGAGAGAAGATCCTATCGCGTTTTACGATACGGAGCTGCCACCACCTCCCGTTCTTCATCGGGAGACCTGATCTGGAGTCCGTTCGGGGCTCCGGTGTATGGAGATCGTTGTCGTCGTCATCCAACCATCCTCCATCACCAATTTCATGATGCTCACCGCCGTGCATAAGTCATTCCATCGTAGGCTTGCTGGACGATGATAGGTTGGGTGAGATTTATCATGTAATCAAGTTAGTTTTGTTAGGGTTTGATCCCTAGTATCCACTATGTTCTAAGATTGATGCTGCTATGACTTTGCTATGCTTAATGCTTGTCATAGGGCCCGAGTGTCATGATTTCAGATCTGAACCTTTATGTTTTCATGAATATATTTGTGTTCTTGATCCTATCTTACAAGATGTTGATGATGTCTCCCCGGCAACAGCGCCAAAAAGTTTCTTTGATGTCGTTTGAGATGCGTCGGTGTTTCCCCAAGGAATAAGGGATGATGCAGCACAACAACGGTAAGGTATTTTAGCTCAGTGATGAGACCAAGGTTATCGAACCAGTAGGATAACCAAGCAACACTATGTAAACTGTACCTGCACACAAAGAACAAATACTTGCAACCCGACGCGTTAAAGGGGTTGTCAATCCCTTCAAGGTAACGATGTCAAAAAGTGACGTAAGGATAGGATAATACTGTAGTAGGTTGAATGATGAAAATAAAAGCAAATAAAATGGATCAAGGTATTTTTCGGTATTTGATAATATAGTTCTGAAAATAAAATTTGCAAATAAATAGAAAGGCAAATGGCAATATAGATGTGAAAGTACATGATTGGAAAATAGACCCGGGGGTCGTAGATTTCACTAGTGGCTTCTCTCGAGAAAATAGCATGCGGTGGGTATACAAATTGTTGTTGGGCAATTGATAGAAAAGCAAATAATTATGATGATATCCAAGACAATGATAATGTATATGGGCATCACGTCCAAGATTAGTAGACCGACTCCTGCCTGCATCTACTACTATTAATCCACACATCAACCACTATCCAGCATGCATTTAGTGTATTAAGTTGATTGAAAAACGGAGTAATGCAATAAGAACGATGACATGATGTAGACAAGATCTATTCATGTAGGAATAGAACCCATATTTTTATCTTAATAGCAACAATAAATGCACGCCTTGCTGCCCCTTCTGTCACTGGGAAAGGACACCACAAGATCGAACCCATTACAAAGAAGCTCTTCACATTGCAAGATAAATAGATCAAGTTGGCCAAACAAAACCGAAATATCGGAGAAGAAATACGAGGCTATAATAATCAAGAATGGATATTAAATCAAGGCAAATCTGATCATAAACTCATAATTCATTGGATCCCAACAAACACACCGCAAAAAGTCATTACATCAAATAGATCTCCAAGAGACCATTGTATTGAGATAAAAAGAGAGAAGAAGCCATCTAGCTATTGCCTATGGACCCATAGGTCTGTGGTAAAATACTCACGCGTCATTGAAGAGGCACCAATGAGGATGATGAACCTCCTCTATGATCGTGTTCCCCTCCAACGGAGTGCCGGAACAGGGCACTGATACGTCCAAAATGTATCTATAATTTCTGCTTGCTCCATGCCACTTTTGGGTGATATTGCTATGATATTCATACACTTCCATACACTTTTGATCATATTTGGACTAACTTACTAATCCAGTGCACCCCAGTGCCAGTTTCTGTTTTCGACTGTTTTTGTATTTCTGGTTTTCACGTTTCGAGAACTGCCCAGAAAAATCCAGAAAAATTATATAAAAAATCAGCGAACCGGAAACAACACTGCGTCCGAAGGGCAACCTGGGGGGGTCCACAGGGGCTCCAGGCGCCCTGTGGGCGCCCCCCCCCCCCCCTGGGCCGCGCCGGGGGGGCGCCTCGGCCCCCCGAGAGCCCCCCGGTGCCCTACTTTGGCATATATTTAAAGGACTCTCCGAAACCCTCGAAACAGGACTTCTTTTCGCGATCCCATCTCTGTTCCGCCGCCGCCGCCGCTTCCAAGATCGGGAGCACCAGGAGAACTCTTCACGGCACCCTGCCGGAGGGGAGGATCACCACCGGGAGCTTCTCCACCACCATGGACGCCTCCCGGATGACTCGTGAGTAGTCTCCCTTGGACCATGAGTCCATGACCAGTAGCTATGTGATGTTCTCCTCCCGTTCTTGTGCTTCACTAATTAGTCCTCGTGAGCTGCCCTACATGATCGAGGCACCTATGTAATCCTTGTGCTGTTGCTATGTTGAGTTTGCTGGGATCCGATGGATTATGAGATTATGTTCAGATTGATCTTGAGTAATATATTTGATTCACCTCTTTTATATTTTAGTTCATAAGTAATTCTTGCATGTTCTCCGTTGTTATTTATTGCTTTGGCCGAGTAATAGGTAGTGACTCCAAGAGGGAACGTTATGTTCGATTGTGGGTTCATGCCCCTCGATGACTAGCTTGAGTGACATAAACATGAGTCTAGGGGATGTGTTGTTGCCACAAGGGGGAAAACAACGGTGCTTGTGCCCACGGGTGCAAGGATTGTTTACTTTACGCAAAGTTCTTTTAATGCAGTTGTCTGTTGCATTGGGTTTACACTATGGGTGGGACTCGCAACTTAATACCAGCGAAATGTTCTGGATAGATATCTCGAGGTGGATGATTAGTAGTAGATATTGATGGATTTTGGTCTACTTACTTTGGCGTACCGCCCATGATTAGAACCTCAACCTTTCTTGCAATGTAGTCAGCATTGGTTTGCGTTCGTGGTCCTGTCAATTGCCCAGCTGTAATTTGTTTACCTCACATAGCTGTTTTATCGTCTTTTGGGAGAGAGACATCACTAGTGAACATCATGAGACTCCGGTCCATATTACCATCATTGATCACATCCACTATTTACTTTTCGCTATTTTATTTACTATTGCAAAATACTATCTATCACCACTATCATATTGCTTTTAACCCTTTGTGAACTACAAGGCCGGAGAGATTGACAACCTCTCTATACTCATTGGGAGCAAAGTTATTTGTATCTGTGTGCAGGTCCACGTTGATTGCTAATTGCGCCGTTAGCAGTTGACACCTACCTGTTGAACCTAGGAGTCTCTGGGGATTCAATCCTTGGCATCTTTGCTAGGGGAAAACACTTCTACTTACTGCATCTTACACCTTCCACTTGGGGTAACCAACGAGGGGTTCGAGGCCCATCAAGGAGTATTTTCTGGCGCCGTTGCTGGGGACTCCACTCTTCAGGATAGGGGAGTTGCATGCTATCTTTTACCTTTGCTTTTTAGTCTTGTTAGTTTACCTATCATTTTTGCTTTAGTACCTTTTTATCGAAAATCACAAAAATTTTATTTACCTTCCTGTTAGTAGTCCTATCTGTTTAGTTAAACATGTTAGGATTTGGTGCTTTGAGGGAATCAGAAGTTTTAGATTTCCATCAAAGGGATGGAGAAAATATGAAGAAGGCATGGGACAGGATTTCTGATGCACATAGGAGAATTATGCCTTGGATACCTATAAAAATTGTCCTTAGAAATTTTTACCATGGTCTTTTTAAATGGTGTAAACACTCCCTTGACATTATAGCTGAGGGAGATTTCTTAGAATGTGATGAAGCTAGAGCTCTTGAGATTATACATGGTCTATCTAGTTACTTTGTTTATGATCATAAATTTGATACTATCATAGATAGACTTGCTACTATTGAGAAAAGAATGGATGCTCTAGACTTAACGAAGGTAGAGAAACCCAAACCCAATAAGAGAGATATTTTGGAAATAGATAATGACTGGGAACCTCTTGTTAGGATTAGCATCTCTAATCAAGACTTCCTTGCTTATTGTGATATTGGATCTATGGTTTCTACTATGCCAAAAATTGTTCATGATTCTTTAAAATTCAACATGGATAGATTACCATCTTATCATGAACACACTAATGGAGATATTTCTGAAATCCAGGGGAAAATAAAAGACGTGCCGGTAAAATTCCTTAAAGGGATTGCAATGATTGATTTCTTCATCATGGAGCCAAACCAAGGAAATATAGTGCTTGGAAGGGACTTCCTCCGAGCAGTTAAAGGCTTCATTGATATAGGTAAGGGACAAATCCGCTTACGCGGGAAGGCAAAATGTGTGTACCCCTTTCCTAGAAGGAACAAGAATGAACTCGTTGAGGAATCATTTGAACCAATTTATAACTCCGATTACTATGATGATTATTGATTCCTCTATGCATTATGCCTAGCTTAAAGGCATAAAAGAAAGCGCTTTTGGGAGGCAGCCCACATGAATAAAATTTTTGCTTTTGTTGTGTCTTGATGTTGTTTACTGCTGTAGCATCATCATTGTATCTTTACTTTTCATATTTGTGCCAAGTATAGCCTCTGATTGCTAGAAAGTTCAAAAGTTGTGAGGTGCTGTCCAGGAAACAGATTCTGTCCTTGGATAGAAAAATTCGTATAAAATCACCAGATCATCTTTTTGGTCTGAATTTTTTCGACAGCGTTCTCTATATAATTGTATTTCGTGCGTCAGTTCTGAGTTTTTTTATTTGAGTTGCAGAAGTATCCCGAACAGGTCAATTACTGCCTGCTGTTCTGTTTTTCACAGGTTCTGTCCTGTTTTGCCTTACCTTCACTTTGCAAATTAAGAACTTACTTTTTCTTTGCAAAAACCCTTTTGGCAATCTTGAGAAACAGTAGAACTTCAAGAATATCCTTATTTCCAGCAAGGTATAATTATTTTATTAAGGGTACTAACCTCGCTAATCAGATTATGATGAGTTGTGTATGAAGGGAGTTTTCAAGTGTGCGAGGGAAGATGATAAAAAGATTCAGGAGTGTCAAGCGCTCAAGCTTGGGGATGCCCCCATGCACCCCCAAGAAATATTCAAGGAGACTCAAGCGTCTGAGCTTGGGGATGCCCCCGTGCATCCCCTTCTCCATCAACATTATCAGTTCGTCTTTCGTTCCGCTATATTTTTATCACTTCATGTGTTATGTGCTATGCTTGGAGCGTCTTGCTTTTAGTTTTCTTTTTAGTTTTTCATAACGAGTCGGAACCCAGCATTCCATTATGTGGGAGAGAAACACGCTCCATCTCTACCTAGAACATTACATAGAATTTTCATGTCTATCTATGTTGTGTGTGTTCTTTATCTTTAAATAGCTACTATCGTGCTTTGCTCTTAGTATTCATGCTTATCTTTGCAAGAGCTTTTATTTAGTTGGTTGCCTGAACTCTCTTTAATTACCATGCTCACCTTATTAAGAGAGTTTGCTTCCGTTGCATGGGTTAATGTGTCTATGATAAAGATGCTACTTTCATGATGGTGCTTAGTAGTTCGTGTTTTCTTTTGGTTAATCTCGAATAGCTGGGGGGTTCCCAATGTGTCATTGGAGTACCAACTTGGTTTGTTTGCCTATGATGTGGTATGGTTTAGTAATATCTTCCTTCGAGAATTTATTTTGATTGACTTGGCGTATGCTCACGCATATTCAAGACTGTAAAGAAAGTCTGTCAAGCCTTGATGATCTTTTATTTCTAAGTAGCGATATAACTACCAAGCCTGATTCAATATTGCTTTGTCGCTCTGCATGATTATGGCCGTCATGGCTCTCTTAGTTGGTCGCTCCCAGTCTTTTGCTAACCTACACCTGCACTAAGCAAATTAATCATGCAATACATAGCTCATGGGAAAGTAGCCTAAAAACTATTGTGGTAAAGAATATGTTGCTTATGTATCTTATTTCTTATGAGTTGCTTGCTGAGCGGTAACCATGTTTCTGGGGACGCCATCAACTGTCACACTTTGTTGAATATCATGTGAGTTGCTATGCATGTTCGTCTTGTCTGAAGTAAGGGTGATTTACCGTGGGTTGAATTAATATGCATATTGTTAGAGAAGAACATTGGGCCGCCAACCAAAGCCATGCATCATGGTGGAAGTTTTAGCTTGGAACTTAATCCTCAATCTCTCATGAGAATATGCTTATGCATTAAAGAGGAGTCCATCATCTATTTTCTATGTTGTCCCGGTATGGATGTCCTCAAGTTGAGATCTATCAAAAACGAGAAATCAAATGCGATCTATCTCCTTGGACCTTTGTACAGGTGGCATAGAGGTACCCCTTTGTGATACTTGGTTAAAACATATGCAATGCAATGATAACCCATGGGGATCCGAGCTAATTAGGACAAGGAGCGAGCACTATTGGTATTTGATGCATGAGGCTTGCAACTTATGAGATGTTTTATACATGACACATATAAAGTACTACTACCGTTGACACAATTGCTTCCATGTTCCAAAATAAAAAGCTCTAGCACTTCAAGCACCAACTACTGAGAGCATGATTGTCATTCTGAGTGTAATGTGCATTGTCCCAAAGTAGCATTGTCTTTTGCATGATTGTGATATCGTTTATTCTGAAATGATTGTATCTAGTCATCACTTAAACCTTGAAGGCGCCCCTGCACTTATGTTTTGCATCACTAAAGGAGGCAAGCTAGATATCACTTTGTCATATTTGCACATCATGTTCACTGCAAATCTTTTTGATGTTTCAGTTTCATGTTGTAAAACTTTCAGTCATTTGTGATTTTCTCTTGAGACAACTTAATTACTTTAGAATCATTGTCTCAGTAAGCTTTTGTCATATGACTATGAGAAAGTCTTATATGGTTAATAGCATGTCACCACAGAAATTATTCTTGTTATCATTTACCTACTCGAGGACGAGCAGGAATTAAGCTTGGGGATGTTGATACGTCCAAAACGTATCTATAATTTCTGCTTGCTCCATGCCACTTTTGGGTGATATTGCTATGATATTCATACACTTCCATACACTTTTGATCATATTTGGACTAACTTACTAATCCAGTGCACCCCAGTGCCAGTTTCTGTTTTCGGCTGTTTTTGTATTTCAGGTTTTCACGTTTCGAGAACTGCCCAGAAAAATCCAGAAAAATTATATAAAAAATCAGCGAACCGGAAACAACACAGCGTCCAAAGGGCAACCTGGGGGGGGCACAGGGGCTCCAGGCGCCCTGTGGGCGCGCCCCCCCTGGGCCGTGCCGGGGGAGCGCCTTGGCCCTCGAGAGCCCCCCGGTGCCCTACTTTGGCATATATTTAAAGGGCTCTCCGAAACCCTCGAAACAAGACTTCTTTTCTCGATCCCATCTCTGTTCCGCCGCCGCCGCCGCTTCCAAGATCGGGAGCACCAGGAGAACTCTTCCCGGCACCCTGCCGGAGGGGAGGATCACCACCGGGAGCTTCTCCACCACCATGGACGCCTCTCGGATGACTCGTGAGTAGTCTCCCTTGGACCATGAGTCCATGACCAGTAGCTATGTGATGTTCTCCTCCCGTTCTTGTGCTTCACTAATTAGTCCTCGTGAGCTGCCATACATGATCGAGGCACCTATGTAATCCTTGTGCTATTGCTATGTTGAGTTTGCTGGGATCCGATGGATTATGAGATTATGTTCAGATTGATCTTGAGTAATATATTTGATTCACCTCTTTTATATTTTAGTTCATAAGTAATTCTTGCATGTTCTCCGTTGTTATTTATTGCTTTGGCCGAGTAATAGGTAGTGACTCCAAGAGGGAACGTTATGCTCGATTGTGGGTTCATGCCCCTCGATGACTAGCTTGAGTGACAGAAACATGAGTCTAGGGGATGTGCTGTTGCCACAAGGGGGAAGACAACGATGCTTGTGCCCGCGGGTGCAAGGATTGTTTACTTTATGCAAAGTTCTTTTAATGCAGTTGTCTGTTGCATTGAGTTTACACTATGGGTGGGACTCGCAACTTAATACCAGCGAGATGTTCTGGATAGATATCTCAAGGTGGATGATTAGTAGTAGATATTGATGGATTTCGGTCTACTTACTTTGGCGTACCGCCCATGCTTAGAACCTCAACCTTTCTTGCAATGTAGTCAGCATTGGTTTGCGTTCGTGGTCCTGTCAATTGCCCATCTGTAATTTGTTTACCTCACATAGATGTTTTATCGTCTTTTGGGAGAGAGACATCACTAGTGAACATCATGAGACTCCGGTCCATATTACCATCATTGATCACATCCACTATTTACTTTTCGCTATTTTATTTACTATTGCAAAATACTATCTATCACCACTACCATATTGCTTTTAACCCTTTGTGAACTACAAGGCCGGAGAGATTGACAACCTCTCTGTACTCGTTGGGAGCAAAGTTATGTGTATCTGTGTGCAGGTCCATGTTGATTGCTAATTGCGCCGTTAGCAGTTGACACCTACCTGTTGAACCTAGGAGTCTCTGGGGATTCGATCCTTGGCATCTTTGCTAGGGGAAAACACTTCTACTTACTGCATCTTACACCTTCCACTTGGGGTAACCAACGAGGGGTTCGAGGCCCATCAGGCACTAGATTGGATCTGGTGGTTCTGGAACTTGCGGCAACTGGAACAAAATGTTGTCGACATTCCTAGGGTTTCTGGAATATTGGACTATTTATAGAGCTAAGAGGCGGTGCGGGAGGTTACCGAGGTGGGCACAACCCACCTGGGAACGCCTGGGGGCCTAGGCGCGCCCTGGTGGGTTGTGCCCCCCTTGGGGCACCCCCCCTAGGTGCTTTTCTGGCCCACTGGATGTCTTCTGGTCCATAAAAAATGCACAAAAAGTTTCGCTGCATTTGGACTCCGTTTGATATTGATTTTCTGCAATGTAAAAAATAGACAGAAGACAACAACTGACACTTGGCACTATGTCAGGTTAGTCCCAAGAAAAATATATAAAATGATTGTAAAACATCCAAGAATTATAATATAACAGCATGGACGTTGGAGACGTATCAGATGCATATCAAGATCTAGTGTTCCATTTCCTACATAAGGCTTAGCTAGAAGTTTCTCAATCGTACCCAAAGGAATTTCATAGCCAATACTTTCAGCACGAAAAACTTTGTGCTTCCGATCGATGTGAAGATACACCGAACAAACCCCTCAAAGGATGATTTTCCATGGTAGCAAGTAATAGTAAATTTCAGCACGTAATATAAATCCTTCCTTACCAAATTCTGCCTACCAAAGGCGCTTCACTCCCCAGCAACGACACCAAAAAAGATTCTTGATGACCCACAAGTATAGGGGATCAATCGTAGTCATTTCGATAACTAAGAGTGTCGAACCCAAAGAGGAGCAGAAGGAAATGACAAGTGGTTTCCAGCAAGGTAATTTCTGCAAGCACTAAAATTGCGGGAACAAGTTGTTTGATAGCAAGATAGTTTGTAACAAGTAACAAGTAGCAATAGTAACAATAGGTGCAGAAAGGTAGCCCAATCCTTTTGTGGCGAAGGACAGGTCGGAACGGCCTCTTATAATAGGCAAAGCGTTCTTGAAGACACACGGGATTTTCATCTCGTCACTTTCATCATGTTGGTTTGATTCGCTTCGCTACTTTGATAATTTGATATGTAGGTGGACTTGTGTTTGGGTGCTGTTATTACTTGAACAAGCCTCCCACTTATGTTTAACCCCTCTCGCAAGTATCCGCAACTACGAAAGAAAAATTAAAATAAAATCTAACCATAGCATTAAACAGATGGATCCAAATCAGCCCCTTACGGAGTAGTGCATAAACTAGGGTTTAAGATTATGTCACTCTAGCAACCCATCATCTAATAACTACTCCACAATGCATTCCCATAGGCCAAAATATGGTTAAGTGTCATGTAGTCGACGTTCACAAGACACCACTAAGGGAATCACAACATACATATCACCAAAATATCGAATGAATATCAAATTCACATGATTAATTGTGACATGACTTCCCCCATGTCCTCAATAACAAACGTAATTAACTACTCACAAAGCATATTCATTTTCAATATCAAAGGAGTATTGAATAGCATAATGGATCTGAACATATAATCTTCCAACTAGCATCAATTAAAAAATGTAATCAACACTACTAGCAATCCACATGTATCAATCTGAGGTTTTGATACAAAGATTGAATAAAACAAATGAACTAGGGTTTGAGATGAGATGGTGCTAGTGAAGATGTTGATGTATATTGATCCTCCCACGATGAGAGGGTCGTTGGTGATGATGATGGCTTCGATTTCCCCTCCAGGAGGGAAGTATCCCTGGCTGAAGCGCTCCGCCGGAGAGCAACATTATTCCTGCCTAGGTTCCGCCTCGAGAGGTGGCGCTCCATCCCGAAAGTCCTCTCCTTATTTTTTTGTAAGTTAATTGTGAATATATACCAGAAGATGGTCGCCAGAAGTGGGCCACGTGGCCCACTACCCACCAGGGCGCGCTAGGAGGCGCGTCCTAATGCCTAGTGGGAACCTGGGTGGGCCCCCTTCAAAATCCCTTTTCTCCGGTATTTTTATATATTCCAAAATAATTCTCCGTCAATTATCAGCCCATTTGGAGATGCGCAGAATAGGTATCTCTGACATAGCTTTTTCAGGTCCAGAATTCCACCTGCTGGTATTCTCCCTCTTTGTGTAAACCTTGCAAATTATGAGAGAAATTGCATTAGAATTACTCCCCAAAGTGTTATAATGAATGAAAACATTAAAAATGACTGTAAGAAAACATGATGCAAAATGGACATATCATAGCTAAATGTATTTGGTCTTCATCCAAGCTCCTGCGGGCATAAAAGATCATCTAGAGCTTCCTCCTTATAAGGCTTGCTCAAAATTGAATAAAATGGGAACTTAATCCTTTCATCCCCCCATTTCATAGAGATAGACTTATTTTTAATATATGAACCTCCAACATTCAGAAAAGAAGTTCCAAAAACAATAGGGCAATATTTATCCTCAGAAATCATTAATTCATAAATATCATTATGATAAATAAGTGATCCTATTATAACATTGACGTCTTTAAGTATGTCGCCTGGTTTCCTATCGGTTTTATCGGCAAGCTTAATCACAACATCAGTAGGCTCAAGGGTACAAGGAGAAATCTCCTGACATGATTTCCATTAGAGGAATAAAAAGGTCCCATATAATCAAAACCCCAAACATCAAATGGTTCAATAACAAGTGAGTAATTCATAGGATTTTCTTGACATTTACCAATATTACCAATTCTTTGACATTCATCACAAGAAAGAACAAACTTACGTGCATCTTTGAAGAGAGTAGGATAATAAAAACCAAATTGCAATACCTTGTGTGTAGTTCTATCTCCAGCATGATGTCACTCGTGCGACTCAGAATTACACTTCACTATCTTTTCCTGCTCATGCTCAAGTACACAATATCTGATAATACCATCTACTCCCTCTTTATATAGATGCGGTTCATTCCAAAAGTAATGTCTTAAATCAAAGAAGATCATTTTTATTTTTCTGATATGTGTTAATAGGTGGTATATATTTAGTGACATGAAATTAGCATAATCTGCATACCAAGGATTATTGTGAGAAGTAGAAGCATTTATTACAACTAATTTTTACTCAGGAAAACTATCATCAATAGGTAGTGGGTCATCAAGACCATTTTTCATTTTAGACAAATTATCTGCTACGGGTTTTTCAGATCCCTTTCTATCAACAATATGCTAATTAAATTCTTGGAGTAAAAGAACCCACCTAATCAGTCTAGGTTTAGCATATTTCTTTTCCATGAGTTATTTAATAGCAGCATGATCAGTGTGAATAGTAGCTTTAGAATCGACGACATAGGGTCTGAACATATCACATGCAAACACAATTGCTAAAAATTCTTTTTCAATAGTGGCATAGAGAGTCTTTCTAACATTTGATCAATGAAAGGCAATGGATACTGATCTTTTCTAGCTGCTTTGTTTAATTTCCTGAAATGAATTACCATCATATAACCAATTACAATTCTTTGTGGGATAAGTTTATTTTTATCATTAGGGACAACGGTGAGGCCTACTTTCTTAAGGACACAATGAACATGCCTTACCCATCTAGTATTAGCTATAGGATAAATGATACCTGCTTCCAGAAGCTTTAATATTTTGATTCTTACCACATCCTACATTTTGGGATTCAAGAGACGTTGATGGTTGACGACTGGTTTATCATCGGGCACCATATTAATCTTGTGTTGATATAAAGGGGGGCTAATGCCCTAAAGATCATCGAGAGTATATCCAATTGCGGCACAATGCTTCCTTAAAGATTGAATTACTATCTTTTCTCCATGCACTGAAAGTTAGTATTCATAATAACAGAATATATCTTCTTTTTGTTGATGTAAGCATACTTCAATGTGCCAGGGAGTTTCGTCAATTCAAACACTTGATAGTTTTAGGTGGGAGAAGATCTCCCAAGGTTTCAAGAGGCAAATTGTGCTTAAGGATGCGTCATTGCTTAAAGAATATCTCATCCATTTCATTCCTTTCATTCATGTGTATATCATTTTCATGGTATATGATATATTGTTCTAATGGATCAGAAGGAGGCACCACAATAGAAGCAAGACCAATAATTTCATATTTACTAGCCAATTCTTTATCATGTGGTTGTCTATTAAACTTACAGAAATTGTATTCATGGGATATATCACCAAACTTGACACTCACCTTTTCCTTGACACAATCAATTTCAGCATTAACGGCATTAAATAAAGATCTACCAAATATAATGGGATAAAAATCATCTTGTGGTGATCCAAGTACTAAGAAATCGGTAGGGTATTTAATCTTACCACACAAGGGATCAACATCTCTAACAATCCCAAGCTGTGAAATAGTATCTCTCTTTTCCTGTTTAATAGTAACATCAATATCTTCTATTTCAGTAGGTGGAATATCATGTATAACTTCTTGATACAAAGAAAATGGAATAGTGCTTATGCTAGCACCCATATCACATAAACCAAGAAAGCAATGATCTCAAATCTTAACGTAGACAATAGGCATGCCAACAACAGGTTTACTCTTGTCTAGTCTATCTTGTTCATTGCTAACTTATTTGGAAAATTCTGGTTGCTTCCTTACAGAAATAAATGACATAACCATCAAGATTGTCAACCAATAGATCTTTAACCTTTGCAATTTTAGGTTCCACTTTAATTTGTTCAGAGGGCTTAAGAGTTTTAACATTACTTTTACGAACCATAATTGTAGCTTTAGTATGTTTCTTAATCCTAACAGAGAAACGAGGTTTCTCAATATACGTAATACGCACAACCGGATTGGCGGTATAATTAATTGTCTCAGCTTTAGCAATAACAGGTTCTTGACAAATCTATTTAATGGGAGAATGAAATCTAAACCTTTTCTCTTTAGGGAGATCAACATGAGCTTAAATGGTATGAGCCACACTATCCCAGTTTTCTTTCAGAAGCTTCACTTTTTCCATCTACACATCCATATGTGAACGTTGTAATGTAAACCTTTTTTACTTAGCAGTCATTAATCCATGCCACTACAAAATTCATACTAAGCAATCAATCATACAAATTTTTCACTACATGCCCTCAACCATACAACTAAGTTCCATAAATCACTACATGTTTGCACCATCCAAATCAGCATACAATTTAGCAAACAACTAGGGATACAATTCTTTTAGACTGCTAAACATAGATCAACCGAGAGAAATATAGCTGTGAGAGGCAGAGAGGACGAGACAGAGAGGGCTTCAGGGGAGGAGAAAAGCTCACCAACAACAACAAGGCTGGAGCTCCTACAGGGCAGAGCGGACGGGGTGGGCGGGCGGGTGCGGAGGAGACGGAAATGGCGGCAAACTGGATGGGGACACGGCGTAAAGGACCTGCGGCCACTTGATGGCGGTAGATAGAGGCAATTGGTAATCACGCAACGGCAGTAAATCCACTTGATGGCGGTAGATATCGCTGCCTGCCTCCTTTGGGCTGTGCTGCTCTTGTAGTTCCCTGTAGGAATCGATTGTCCCGGTCTATACGCTACAGCCCAAACAGTGTGAGGCAATTGATGGCTTTTCACTACAGGCCGGCTCCTTCGCTCGCTGCGCTGTAAATAAATACGTACGTACTCTTGTAGTAGCTGTAATGCATTGACCAGTCTACCGCGTGCTACTTGGGTTAATCTATCAACTCCGTCCCAAATTGTATATTAACGTACAATTGGGACGATGAGCTCTAGGTTGGGTGGTGAGTTGTGCCTTGTGCTGGTGAGCTCTACGTTGGTTGTACAATCTTTTTTCTAAACCATCAGTGACACCCATCCATTTTAGATTGAATCTCCATTGTGCTACACATTCATGCAGTGCTCCATGAAACGGTATCCCTGATTGCATAGCATTATATGCGTAGAACTATGTTTTTTTTTGCTAGCTTGACATGGACATCATCAAAATGTATTGTGTTGGTGGCTGGATGGCGCTCTCTTGCCCGCTCCCTTCTCTATCTCCCCTCGGTGTGTCACTCCCCGTTCCCTCCCAGCCCCCGCCGTATGGCGCCCCCCCCCTCCCCTCTCCTTCTGTCATCGGTCAGTCATGCCCCCGGTGGTCTTATCCGCATCCAATCGCTTATGGGCGCTCGGCTCCGAGGATGGAAAATGTGAGGATGACACGATGGCTGAGGATGTTGGTGTGTCTCGACCATCGTCACCGCGCCATAGCGACCGCCGCCGATGCAGGTTTGTTCTGGGCGGTCATGCTGCGTGTCAAGGGACCGGTGGCTAGTATTGGTGTTGGGCGGTCGACGGTTATTTAGACTCATCCTCGCCGGTTAGGTAAATTTTCACACCGCTCTATCTGTGCTGCATTCCTTATTCCATATTGTTCCTACACGAGCATGCTCGTGTCGCCATGCCTTTTGTCGGACTCCGACGTGTATCTTGGACATGCGGCTGTGGCGGGGGACTTTACGCAAACCCTAGGGGAGGTTGGTTGGTGGTGGCGGCGCCTACGAGTGTCGTTCCACTTCTTGAATGAATCTCCGTGGAGTTTCTTCGACCTGCTTAGTCCTCGGATCTGGTGCTTCGGACGAAAACCTATACCGTTTTGGTGGGCCAACGATGTCATCCCTTTGTCGTTTTCCCCTTTGGGATGCTTTGAAGACCGGTAATCCTTCTCAGTGATTTCCTTGTTGGCAAGTGGTAACGGTTTTCGTTGGGTTTTACGGAGCAACTCTATTATTTTCAAAATGAATCGTGTCCTAAGGAACTAACCGCGTTTCATCAACAAATAAAATCATTGATCATGTCCCTCCATACGTTAATTCAGAGGCCACAAAGAAAATATTTTGAGGTATTGAATGCTGCAGGCGGGGATCGTGGAGGAGTGATATACCAAATCTTGTGCAGCAGCGCCATGCATCATCACGACGCCCGTCATGTCACCTCACCTCTGGGTTGCTCTGTCCACTGTGAGAAGTACTCCTACGTATTTACTCGTATACTAGCTACGGTAGGCACTGTGTTGTGTATTATTTAAACAACACTTGTGTGAGTTGATGCCAGCCAACCTCCCCTGCCTCTGCCTATATAAAGGGTACTCCATACAACATCCGGCTCCCACTCCACTGCAACATCCTCCACCATTATTCGTCGCATCAATCGATCGCCGTTCACTTCACTCCGTCGCCTCATCGACGCCTCCTTCGGCCCCGTCGTCGTCACCTTCCCCTCTCCCTCGGCTCCGTCCTCGTCACCTTCGCCGCTCCCTCGGCTCCGTCCTCCTCACGGTCGGCCTCTTCCTCGGTCTCATCGACGCCTCCCTCGGCTCCTTCCTCGGGTATGTGCTCTGCTCCTCCTCCCATCGCCTCTTCCTCCCCCATGCAAGCCTATGCTCACGCTTCCCTGCCTTGCTACTCTTGCATGACCTGCCATCTCATGCTTTTCTCTGTTTTGTTTTAAAAAATGCAGTACCATGGCTGCCCTGAAGGATGGGTACGCACAGCACTTCGAGGTGGTGGCCCTGCTCGCCGGCCTCTTCATCGTTGGCGTCTTCATTACCCCACCGCCGCAGCGTTCTCTACGTCCTCCGAGTGTCTGCATTGCCCCATACGCGTACTACGCACGTATCGGTATGATACAGCCCTATCTTCTATTGTGCATCCTCGTCTCGGGCGTCATCACCAGCAACTTGAAGCGCCGCACCGCCGCCGCCGACGCGCCCCCGCCGACTCGGAAGATGAGGGCATATGGGATCCTGTCCCTCCTTCTCTCCTTGGTCAGCATAGTCCTCATTGCTGTGCTTGCCACTTACCTGGCACAGGTCAGATCCACTCGATTCGCTTGCTGGAGCTTGGCGAGCAAGGCCACCGCGTGCGTCTTCGGCGTCTTTGTGGGCGTAGCCACCCTCGACATGTACTATGAGCTGGCCATGGCATTCCTATTCGATGTTTAGTACTAGTGTTTAGTAGTGTTGTCATTAGGTATGTTGCTTTCCAGTTAGCAGATGGTGATGGGTATGTAATGCATTATTAGATTGCTAAGTCGCTGTTATCGTAGTTCCTTTGGATGTATCCATTCGAAGACTATCCTTATGTAGTATGTATGTCAGACTGTTAGTGGAGGGAAAAAAAATCCGTTTCGGTTGTTGACTATAATGGTTTACTTTCTGCCGTTCGCTTGTGCTACACACTGTATTCAGATCCTCGTATCTGTATCTGTCAAGTACACACTTCACATTTTTCGTTTAGTAACATGCATGCTTAATTTATCAGCGACGACTTCTAAATATCCATCCAAACAAATAAGGCCTCTTTGTAATTTTTTTTTCGTTTTGCGAATAATAAGGCTCTTTGTAGCATTGCCATACTAACCCACTGCCCACACAAGCAAAAAAGTACAAGTGCACTCCCCTGGACAGTCACACCTCCCACTCCCAGTCGTGCATCGTCAAAGTCAAATCACGTTTAAGAGTGATGTTGTATCGTGTGGCAGAAGAGCAGAGCAGTCCACATCGAGCTGGATTCCAAAACCTCGCATGTCTGTATTTCTTGGCCAGTTTGTAGTAGAACATTATTTACGCTCAACACCAAACTAATGGAACCCAAAAAGACGCACAACTTGTGTAATATAATACTTACCAAAGTCAAAATTCGTTTGGAATCCACCTCCCGTCCCAGTTTACTCCATGTCTTCAAAGAGTTTGAGAGATACATGCCCCTCTTGTCCCAGTTTGAGAGATGCAACCTCTCCCAGTTGTCAAAAATCGTTTTCATTTTACAAATGGGAAGCAAGCGTGTGACCGTTGTGCATTTCGCCCACTACTCCGCGTACTCTCTCTGGGGTTTACAAAGCCTTGAGTGCCGGAGCTAGCATCTACAGCACGACAAAGAAAATCCGGGCCCGCAAATGCTCCACACATGTCGGCGCATGTCCGTGCGCACAAACCAGACAGCCCTGAAATTTCGTTCTCTACGACCGCATATCATATGTCAACTCTAGCAGAGCCTCTAATCCACATATCTTAGACCAACTCTACCAGAGCCGCTATATCCGCCCGACCCGTAAAATAACCGCTCATATACGGTACGAGGCCAAAACAATCGGCCCGAAGTATCGTATATCCACAGCCCTTTTTTTGCGGGGAGCTCTAAAAATCACCTCGCAACCCCCAAATCATTAGTTTTCCCCTCCTCCTTTGCGGTTTCCTCTATCCCGCATGCATCTTGGCGGGAGGGAAATTTTCGCGCGTGTTCGCTGTTTCGCCGTCGTCCCCTCCCCAATTCTCCGGTGACTTTGCTTTCTCTGCAGCCCCACATCATGGAGAGCTTCGGCCGTCCTCGCCCACATCTGCTCGACCAAGATTAGAGCTCGGGGGGGG